>JAEMWC010000113.1:1142500-1170000 GCA_016490735.1 Pachyseris speciosa
ACAGCACACTGATCAAGCTCATCTCGTAGTCGAGTAACTTTTTGCACAAAGTACCTCCCTAAGTCATTTGCAAGCGCTGATTTATCCGCATAGTCTGAGAAACATAGTGTGTTCTTTTCCACTAAAAGATTTTTCACAGCCCGAAATAACTTTCCTTGATCATCGACATTTTGATCGATGAATTCAGCGAGAAAAGCTGATTTAGCTTCTTTCAGCAAATGCGCACTCTCTTGGCTTCGCGGATTTCATCCGAGTACCAAGGCACTTGGGTTCTAACGGTCACCGTTTTGGTCTTAAGAGTAGCATATCGATCTAGTAGTTCAGCTAGTGTGGTGTTATAGCAGTCTACCAGCTTGTCAGGTTGGGATGGAGGGTCCTGACACAATCTAGAGGCAGACAGATCCTCCATAAATGCTGTAGTATCAATAGCTTTCCTTTTCCTGAAAGACACCTCTTTCCTGTACAGTTGTGGTTTTGAAGTGTTGATTGAGAATAGCACCGAACAATGGTCAGAAAAATAAGTGTCGGGTTGGACATCTCGTATAAGGCGAGAGTCCGAGGACCGAGTTATCAATAGATCCAGGGTATCGCCGGACACATGAGTTGGAAAATCAATGTGTTACTGTAAGCCCATTGACGAAAGTAGGTCAAGAAAACGGACAGCATCGTTGTCCAACGGTACATTGACGTGGATGTTAAAATCACCGGCCATTATCGGCGGTTCAGTTGTCATGACGATAGATTCGAGAAACTCGGCAAATTCTGTAAGAAACATACTCTCAGTAACCGGATGACTGGGCGAGTAAGGAGGTCTGTAGATGACAACTAGGCGTAGGCGAAACGAGCCAGAGGCAATAGGGGGAGGGTTGGCGTGGAGCAGGGTTGGCGTAGTGGTGAGAGCGCTCGCCTTCCACCAATGTGCCCCAGGTTCGATTCCCGGACTCGGCGTCATAAGTGGGCTGAGTTTTTTGGTTCTCTACTCTGCTCCGAGAGGTTTTTCTTCGGGTACTCCGGTTTTCCCCACTCCCCAAAAACCAACATTTGATTTGATTTGATTTGATTTATTTAGAGTTGATTTAATTTAAAAATTGTAAAGTGCTATTGATCTGTATTTGTAAATGGCGCTATATAAGTAATAAATTATTATTATTATTATTATTATTATTATTATTATTGTTATTAATCCACTCTGAGTATTCAAACGAGTTGAGAATACCCGCTCTAGCTTGTTTGGCTACAAGCGTGTCCCGAACTAAAACGCCAGTGCCGCCGCCGGTTCTATCTGGACGAGGGTGGTCAAGAAACCGATATCCAGTCGGAGTAGCAGCAATTTTAATAGTGACGTTCTCAGATTTCAGCCAGGTTTCGGTAATAACAGCAATATCGACCTCAGAATCGTAAATATAGTCAACAAAGACAGCACCTTTGTTTCTGAGCGACTGAGCATTCAATACGCAACACTTCATTAACCGCGCTCTATTGTTATAAACAATAGCCGGTGCAATCAATGGAACTTGTACCAAATTTGAATAATGGCGCGACCGATCTCTTGGTTTGGTTTCTGCCCTGCTTTTAATTATAACTTCAATGTTGTTCCAAGATTGTGGACCAGGATTTATAAACACATCCGCATAGATAGTAATGTTAATAGGAGGGTCATGCCCGGCTACCAGTAACCCAATTTGGCCATGCTTCGTCCATTTTGAGATGCTCATACGAGATCTTCGGAATCCCTGCTTCACCAAAGAGACTCTTGTAAGCTGGCCAACTTGACAGATTACTTTATGCCCAATAACGTCTTCATACAGTGATTGCGGAATCCGGTTTCCCCATTTCGGCAGCACAGTAATCTTAGGAAACTGTTTGTGTGGGCAAACATAGGATGGCAATTTAGCACAATAAATGCGGTCAAAGCTAGGGACCCTAAACTCCAAGTAGCCGCCATATTCGTCACTCACACCACCATACCAATCTTTGTAAAGTTGTAAGATTTCGCTGGTCCACAACACCTAGGGCTCTACCTTTGTTGTCACCCTCATCACGCCATAGCTAGCTGTCGTTTATTTCTAAACGATCACTGCAGGTACAATTCGTTACTTATTTGATTTATAAGTGTATTTTTCGAGCCATTTTTCACCTCAGAAGCCCCCTGCCCGGCATCATAAAGCTGGGTTGATGGGTAGAGGCAATCCTTTGAAAGAAAACAGAGGTGAGAAGCAATTTCACACTAAGTGGGCCGCTCAAAGTATTCGAGCGAGTGATGGCAATTCACGGAGTGAAGTTGTATCTTTAGTCGTTTTGTGAGTGGATTCGGGGACCTGGCATGGCAATTTTGGCGAGTTTTGACTTGTAAATAATACAATCGGTGCAATATTTTGCCAGCAGGACCGGGTGAACCTCAAATATGCCTTGATGGGCATTCAATTGAAAGAGTCAATAGTTACAAATGCCTAGGCGTTCAGGTTGATGAAACACTCTCGTGGGAAGCTCACATCTCCGAAGTCGTCGGCAAGGTTGCTAAAGTACTTGCTGCCCTGAGGAGGCTAAGACCGATATGTCCCCAGAGCACCGAAGTCACAATTTACAAGTCATTGATTCTTCCGCATCTCGATTATTGCAGCGCTGTCCGGGGCTGCATCGGTAATGGCCTCAGCCAAAAACTAGAGAAACTACAAAACAGGGCTGCACGCATAATAACAGGGTCTAGTTGGGGTACCAGATCTGCCTAGATTCTTCATGCCCTTAAATGGAATAGCCTCGCTGACAGACCTGCAAAACAACTGAAATCTTTAATGTTCAAAACTGTAAATAACCTTGTACCCGAATACCTGTCTGATAAATTCGCCAGCGTTAATACCATCCACAGACACAATCTTCGAGGTGCGCAACATAACTTGTTTATTCCGCGGCCGAACACTGAGGCCCTCTAGAAGAGTTTTCGTTATAGGGGCGCAGTAGCATGGAACAGTCTGTCGGCGGAGGCTAAGCAGGCCACTACTTTAGATAGTTTTTATGCCGCTATGGTACATTAGTAACTTCTTAACTTAGTTTAGCACTTCTTATAGGATTTTTTAACAATGTCTGTAATTTAGTCTTAGCTTTTATGTACCAGGTTTAATGCGCACAGCTCTTTAGAAGACCACTTTTTAGTGATAAGGATCCCGTGGATAAATAAAGTTTATTATTATTATTATTCTAAAAAAATATGTGGAATGGAAATTGGCGGAGTTCCATACTGCTGTTGGGGAAGAATTTCCCAGAATTCCTTTGGGTCACAAAAGTGAAAATTACAGACCGTGAGAGCAACTGAAATCAAATAGCGTTAACCACATCGCGCTAAAGAAATGAGCAGGAAAAAGTGAAACAAATTGCAAGAAGTGGAGTCAAAGTTTGCTACCAATGTAAACTTTTAACTTCAATAGGAATTTTTGTTTTGAAAAATTCAAGACAAAGCTGCGTGAATTTTGGTGTTGTCCGAGGGCGATTTTGGTTTTCAAGGAGAATAAACAGTCATATTAAGTGAAAATTGAGAGTTTCGGTCAGTTTTCAGGGTGATGAAATCTGAAAAAACGTATCATTTTGCAATAAAAATGCTTCATTTCAGCCATAGTACGGGATTTGGGAAAGTTAGTAGTATAGTGTTTGGCGGTTTCAGCACACTTTTCAAATGAATGATTATAGTAATTTATAGTTATTTAATTTTCAGCACATTTTTCAATCTGATGGATATATATAGTTGTTTAATCTGAAATTCTCGGAAAACCACCAAGCGTGACATTCTCGGAAAACAGGGGATGAGTCATCACCTATAGCTATTATTATAACTCACGTGACGGTCGCATGATGTTTTCTAGCCAATCATAATGAAACAAGTTCCTTATTATAAATTCTTGAAGTAAAGTTTACTGACAATTTTTACTTAAAAAGTTTATGCTTAAGTTTGTAGACCGACACAGCTGTGCCGTGACGTCATGACTTCTTTGGATTTACTTTTTGATGGCACAGTGCCCGTATGCGTAACTGTTGATTCCGTCTTTTGATAAATATCTTTTGTCATCGAAACAGCTGAGTGATACTTTATTGATTTCATAACTTCCCAATTGATGATTTTGACTTCTGATTGTTTTCATTTTGTGATGCTTCTGTTTATTATTAAATAGTGTCTCCTTATAATTTTCATGTTTGATGTTCTTTTTTATAACAATCTTTTTGATTCCTTTTGCTGTTTTTCCTCCTTTTTGGTTATCTTTCATATAGCTATACATTTTCGATCGTAGACCGATGAATTCGCAAACGGGTACTCCTGCTGCCTCATCTTTGAATTTGCCAATAACTTTTTTATTAGACTTATTGAAATACGGCGAGCTTTCAGGGTAGTCACTGTTGTCAAATTTATCTTTATCATTCCAGAAATCCCTATAGACATCTTCAGCTTCAATCTCATATGTCAAACTGTCTGTATCAGTGAAGAGCAACTTAGCCTTATTACCATACTTTTGTTTAATGTAATTATAATGGAAATCATACATTAGTGTCTTACTAAGATCTAGAATACACATCCCCACATATGCCGGCCGGTTTAAAGTAAGTGTTTCTTTGATCTTATGCACCGCAACTAGATTTTCATTGAATATCTTACTGCTAACATAAGTTGGTTTACTGGCTAATTTCAATAGCTTCTTCTCATCAGTCACCAATCTGACATCTACTCTCTTTCTGAGATTCTCCATGGTTTTGCCAAATACTGAGTTATTCATTAACTTGAAAAAGTCTTTCTCAAAGGCATTTTTGGCATTAGTTCTTTTCTGTGTGTTGAAGTCAATGTACTGTCTCAGCCAAGGGGATTGTTTGAATTCAAGAATCCTATGGATTTTTGTTATTTTCAAACCCAAGTCTGTGTATAATTGGAGGTTTCTGTAATGAAGAACATATTTCTCTTTGTTGCTTAATGTTGGTATCAGTTTATGTACCAAACCAGTTGATATATTGTATTTCTTTGCAATATCTTTGCAGTAATCAGACAACATGCCTTCAGTTACTTTCACTTTCTCTGGTCCAAGTGGGTAGTCATTATGATGGTCATGTAACTCTTGGGGGTATTCCAGATCAACTTCAAGTATCAAACCCTTTGAACTATCTTCTTTGTACTTAGCAAGGTTGAGATTGTTTATTTTATTCTCAGTCATCCATCTAAATCCGCCAGTTGGAAGGTATTGACTCATTGCCCAACCATATAGATTGTTTGCATCAAGATACATGATATATTTCGAGGGCGCCTTCTCATCGTATTCTTTCATGTACTTATTATTTGCTTTACCATAACGGTTGGCAATATAACTGATACCACCTCGCAGACCCTTTTCAATGAACTGGAACATATCAATGTCAGTCATCAATTCTAATTTGATATTAGTCATCTTTAGCATGGCATCCCAAGATAAACCAGGAGATGTGAAATAGTGACACGGATCCAGTTTGTAGTACTCGAGACATGTTTTTCTGAAGTTTTCAAATACATCAGCCAACAGGAGTACATCTGTTTTAAGGTACAGATCATGATACTCACCCATGTTTTTCAAAGAGAATGCTTTCCAAACAGTCTGAGCATGTGCATAGTCTTCATCTGATATATGCTCATCACTCAATATACTGTAGAATTCTTCTTTTGATGGCAGCTTTTGGTTAAATTTATTGAAACTATCCATATAGTCATAAGGATAAACACCTTTCTGTGCCACCAGATTAAGATCATTTCCCTTGAACTCTTGTGAGGTGTATTTTAAGGCTTCTTTTGGTAGATTGCCTACAAGTTTTTCCAAACTAGAGCTCATGAACTGGAAACTATCAAGAAATGTTAGGTGATTGCCAAGCATGAAAGCCATATACTTCTCCATATTATTGGGTATAGCATTGATTGTCATCTGGCACTTCTCACCTTTCTTATTTGTATAGGTGTGTTTCTTGACAATGGCTCCAATCTCTTGCATAATAAAATGACTATCATAACCTCTTAGATTGTGAAATATAACAGGTATCTTTATTTCTTCTGGGTTAACTCTAAGTTTCAGGTTACATTCTTGATGAGCTGATCCTCTATACTGGCCAGTAATATGACAGTGATCTCGTACTCGAATATCTTTGTCAGTGTATTTTTTATCACAAATGTGACATTCTTTGGCTTTTTGGAATTCCTTCTTATCATCTTTTGTCATTTTCAATGGTTTGTTGAATTCTTTTTTCATAACCTTCTTGCAATATTTAACTTCCTCAATCACAGCTTCCATGAATTTGTACACAGCTTTTTCACCCCTGTATATTTGTATTGGTTTGCTGTATTTATCATCATAGCAACAAACAACCTTGTAACCATATCCACAGTCAGTATGCTTCTGATAGGCTTCAGTGTATGATTTATTATTGTTGGGTTGGCAGCCATGTATCTTCTCAGTTATAGCCTCAAAATCAGCATATATCACAAATGGTACCTGTTGTTGTTTATGAAAGTTGTTGAATTTCAGAATATTGTTATCCTTGGTTGGCATCTTTATTGCTTGTGTGCCATTAACTAGCATACAGTTGTCCTTATGATCATTCAGAACCCTTTCAGAGCTGAAACACTGAAGACAATGCATGCAGAAATGCTTTCTATGCTCGTGTTTAGTCTGATTATACATTAACTTGTTGAAATCTTTGATCAACACATAATGTTTGTTTTCATTTTCAGTTATAAGAAGAAGATTCAAACAGTCTTCATACTTTTCTTTTGAAACATATAGTGGATATGGTTGTTTATTCTCATAACCGAAAATATTGATGTTGATCTCATTTTGTTTTTCGATCTTATTGTAATGTTTGGTTGCCACTGGAAATTCAATTCCTGAATAATCCAATTTGTCAATATACTGTTTGTCTGATTTTTTAATCCTCTGTGGGTTTTTCTCTTGTGGGTTCAAATGTCTGATATGAGACCATCTGAAGCATTCATTATCCTCATTTTTCAAGTTAATTAAACCTTTTTTATTTCGTAATTCTGCTGGCAGTTTTATGTATGAAGAACCTCTCATCGGTTTATATTTCACAACATTAAGATAATGGCTGTCAACAGATTCAATTGTCCAACCAGAACCTTCAGATACCCAAACTGCAATCTTATTCATTATTTGGTCTTTTGACAACTGTAGTGATTCAGTTACTTCCAGATTATTCACAATTGTTTGAGCTACACTGTTGAAATATGCGGTTTTGTATTCTATTTCTCCGTCAGTCATTTTTGCAAATGTTACCTTGAGTGTTTCAACGAATTTGAGACCTTTAATTTCATTCAACAATTTTATAATATTATATGCAACAGCCTTTCTTGTGTTTTGCAGTTGCGCAAGCGGGTCTTTGTTATTTTTTATACTGATTTCAAAAGATTTTGTGAAGCCCTTCAAAGCTTTCTCTGTTTGCTCTATCTTAGTCCTGGGTGTTGGAACCGGCACAGGCTTTTTGGCTCTTGGGGCTGGGATCGGTCTCTTTTTCAATTGTTCTATTTCTTCCAACCATTCTTTTGGTGGGGCTGGAAGTCTTTTCCTCTCAAAATAATCAACCAATTCTTTCACAGTTGGTCTTTTCGTCCTTGGGGCGGGAATCGTCCTGACAGTCCTAGGTGCAGGAATTGGTCTTGTTCTTGTGTCATCAACTATGATAACTTTTGGTTTTTTCTCAATTTTTTCAAGCTTTTCAAGTCTTTCATTCATCTTGATTAACATATTTATGAGCTTAGATTTGCTCAGTTTTTTGAAATCTTTCTTATTCATCATTAATATAATATTAGATATTATTTTTCTTTTATATATATTTTAAATATTATAATAAAATTTTTATTTAAAGAATTATTATGTAAACTATATTATAATGAATAAGATTGAAATTAACGAGTGCGTTTACAACATTCATCCAGTTTATGATCTGTATGCTTCTGATAAGGATGGAAATGTGATTAATATTGTCAAAAAAGTGTCAGTGAATGGATTTGATAATTGTAGAGGATACAGGAAATGTGGTGTGAGAAAACACGGTCAAAATGGGTTCAAAAAGTATTATGTCCATAGGTTTGTTTGGGAGTGTCATAACGGTATTATTCCAGAAGGCAAAGTGATCGATCATATTAATGATGTGAAAGATGATAATCGTTTATGCAATTTACAGCTTGTGACACAGAGTCAAAATATTAAAAAATCAACAAAGGATCGGGATTTTTCACATAATAAAAGTCCAAAATGTGTGAAAACAACCAATATTACCACCAAAGAAGTTTCATATTTTAATAGTATGTATGCAGTCCAGCAACATCTTAATGTGAGTAATGGTATTGTAAAGAGAGTTTGCGATGGAGTCAAATATTATAAATCAGGTGTCTCAAAAAAAGATGGATATTCTTATAAATTCGAGTATGTTGAAAAAGCGGATTTACCAGCTAATCATTTTAAATCAGCTAACAAACGTAAAAATAGAGTTCCTGATGAGGAAAAAAAGAGTCACCATGCGTTGTCAATGAAAAAATGGACAAACAAAGAGTATAAATGTCCAAGATGTGAGAAAGTGATGAAAAACAATAATAGACAATATCATAGAAAAACTTGCAATTAAATCTTTCTTCTTGATAAGTATAATTTGCTTTCTTCTAAGTGTTTAGTTATTTCGTGGATCAAATCTTCGAAACAATTGCTCATGATGTACTTACACTTATTTTTCTCATACATTTGCTTCATACTTTTTTGTTTATCTGACACTTGATACACACCAGTTGGACTTTTGAATTCAAGACATAGAGAATTGTATTTTCTAGTGGGATTCAACAGCATTAAATCACACTGACCAGCCATATATCCTTTGTTATAACTTCTGATTCTCATATTTGAGCTTATTTGATTTTCACCTAATCCCGCCACCATTAAAGCATCTTCATATTTTTTTCTGATGAATGATACAATCTTGCAGTGCAGATCATTTTCACTTTCAATCATCAGCATGTTATTACTTCTATCATTGAACTGTCTGTAATATCCCTGTTTTCTGATTGATGGTAATACTTTCGATGTAACCCAATGTTTGAATTTTACTGCTTCCTGTTTTTTAGAGGACAGTATTAGTGAATAAAGTCCAGATTCATTTATAAAAAAACATTTGAAAGTTTTTTCGGGGTCTCAGCACGAGGGACCATTTTTGTCCCCCGTGAATCAGTGGCCTCAGCACGAGGGACCATTTTTGTCCCTCGTGAATTTATGCTGATTTTGTGGTCTCTTAAGATTTTATCATCCGATACAACATAATCTCTGATTGCTCTTTGTGGATTTTTATAGTCAAGAATTTTAGCAATGTCTCTTCCTCTGAACCAAACGTTATTTTTATCATCAACATAACAGTCTATTGACACATCTAATTCTTTGTTATCGTAGGAATATTTTTGCATTTGTATATTATATTATAATAATTTATTTTTAAATTCATTTTCGACCTATGTTTAAATATAGTCAGGAATAATAATATTCTTGGCTACATAATAGCAAATAACAGATATACTGTAGGGTCTACTCACATATATGTTAGATAATTTTCTCTTTATAATATGTCTTTTAAATCCTTGAACGGGATCCAACTGTTAAATTCGTCACTGTAACCCTTCCACTTCACTAAAGCTTGTTTCTTCTTGTAATCTCTGCGAATGACTTTATCAATACGGAATACATCCTGTCTGGCTTTCAATAATTCAGCTTCATAAAAACTCCCTTCAATATCTTCACCTTTCAGATCCTTTATTTTGTATGTTATTGGATTAGTGTACTGGATCTTATCAACTGTAAACACTTCTTCAGTCCAATTTGGTGTATAGCCCTTGTCGAACACATTCCGTTTATACTTAGATATTCGAACCTTATCACCTATTTTGAATTTCGGTTTCTGTTTTAATGTTTTCATATCACCATACAAATTGAAGTAAACAGTTCCTTCATTCCTCTTATCAGATGCTTCAACGGGTGTCATCTTTGTGCTTGAATGTTTGGTATTATTATACTGTTTCACTAATTTTGGTAACATGTCTAAATACTGTGTATTACCTTGAACAGTGAACTGCTTCCACATTTTGGACTTCATTGTTCGATTCCATCTTTCAACTACTGATGACTTCTCCTCATTCTCAGTTGAGTACATCTGTACACTATGTTTCTCTAGCAAGTCCTTCAAGTGTTTGTTGTAAAACTCTTTTCCCTTGTCGACCCATAAATACTGTGGTTTTCTGCCTTCCTTGAATATTGTTTTGAATGCTTCAGTGACAGATTCACCTTTCTTATCCTTCAATGGGACAATCCAACCATATTTGCTGAAGACATCAATAACCATAAGAAGATATCGATAACCTTTATTCCATTTACTGAACTGTTGCATTTCAACTAGATCACTTGCCCATATTTCATCAATTTTATTTACAATCACACGCCGCCGAGTGAAATTTCGTTTTATGGGTGCATGTAATTCATCAGCTAGTTTTTCTTGCCAGTTTTCTTCACTCGACGGCTTTTTCCGTTTTTTTGAAACACCGAGACCAAGTTTCTGTTTTTTGTCGATTAAGAATCTAGCTGTTTGACCCCATTTTGGCATCTCACCATATGGTATTTGATCTAGTGACTCGACCATTGTTCTATCACATTCACCTTTGTCTTTTTTCATATCATAACAAATATCATGATAAGCTGCTATTTCATCTACTTTATTGTAAGGTTGTACATTCCATTTCAAGACCTCGCCAGTATTTGGATCATATTCCAACTGCTCATGCAATGGATTGTATGGTCCCATATATTTATATTTACTTGGTGTCCAACCACTTTTCGGTTTAGGAAGCTTGCCAATAACCTTATGAATGTCAATAGCACCGCCATAATCTAATCCTTTGATATCTGTTTTGTAACGAATATTTGGTCTCACTTTTGTTGAGAGTTGTTTCAAAGCTTCTGACCCAACCTTTGTGATTGCAGGCTTTGCGAGGGAAAGTCCTTTGTCAATTAATTTCTTTTGCAGCTTTGGATTTCTCATTGCTTCTGATGCATAATATCTACCCATTTCAACACCCTTCTTCGCTAAATAAGGGACTCCATGTTCCAAAAATCCTGTTAGTGCCATATCTGCAGCCGAATCTAGTATGCCCGCCCCTTCAGACGGGCTATTCAGTTTCCCCGATTTCTGACAAATTTAGTCTTTGTGATTCCACATTCAGCACAAGTACATTTCATCACAGTTCGACCATTTTTTGTCTTTTGATATCTTTCACTTCCTGGTACACACTCAGTCTGCTTCTTCTGTTTCACACAATATGATTTTACCATTATACCATTAAGTTAGATATTTTTGAAGTAGTCTATGATGAATCTGTGATTGACTCTTGTGTCTGTTGGATCAAATTCAGCATTATGTATTGTATTAAGAATGGATCTGCCTTTTTGTCTCTCAAGAAGATAGTACAAACACCAATATCCACATAATACTGATTCCCTTTCTTGTATCTCATCACCAGAGTATTCAAGTTGTTTACCGCTTGCAGCCATATACATTTGAACTTCTGTTGGCATCATTAAACCGAAAGAGTCGAAGTATTCACAGTATTTATCATTTTTGAAATTCCTATAACAAACCCAGTGAGTACCAGGTCCAATTTTGGAATCAAGATTGACTATCCCACATTCATTCTTTTTTATTTGTCTCGGCATATTGTCTCTTGAAAATACTCCTCTAAAATGTTTTATTCCAAGTTGTTTAACCCAATTGATTAAATCAAAGTTGGATAAGGGTTTATTTACAAAATGGTTCCTAGTATGGGGATTGAATTGAATGGACTGTTTTTGCCCAGTAGAAGTCCTTTTCCTTTGGTTTTTCTTTTTTTTTCATTCCCATGCCTATTGGGTTATCCCATGTACCAAAAACAGGAGGGGATTGCCATGGAATCATAGCATGTTTCCCACCTTTCTTTCTGGGTACAATGTCATCTGGAACATGAACAGGTATTGACCGTCTTGGACGGCTGCTTTCAACATGCAAACCTTTTCCAGTTAATTTTCTGATTGCTTCTATAGCCAAAGGAATTCCAATGCTGGCGAGTATTGTTCCAATACCCTTTCCAGTCTGCGCTTTTGTTGGTTTTATAACAACGTCTCCACCATACTGCATTTTTTGGATAACATCAGCCATCTGTCTCGTATTCAATAAATTTCCTACATTCAATAATTGGGATAAATTGGCATTAGGAATAAGAAATCCTCCTTTTTGTTTCTTTCCAAATAGTTTATCAATGCCGAGACTTGCTAATGAAGAAAGAGCACCTGTAGCCAATGCTGGAGCCGCTTTAGCTACTGCTTTACCTGCATAAGGCAATAGTCTTGTTCCAAGTGAAAAAAGACTGGACCAAAGAGAACCTCCTTCTTGGACTGATTTTCTGATCTGTGCTTTGGATATCTTTACATCAGCACCTGTTCCATTTCTCTGTGATTTGGCTAATTTTTTTATCTGTGTTTTTGTCAACATCATTTGATCACCTCCAGTGAGATCTCCATGTGCGAGTCTCAATGTTACCGGTGAATTTGTTTGTATAGCTTTTGCAAGCCTTTGCTTCTGACTGTTTGAAAGTCTTACTCCATGAGGATGATAAGTAGTCATATAATATATGTTTATACTAAATTGTATTTAATACAAACAATCATTTAATTTAATTTATTTAATTTATTTATTTAATTTATTTAATTATTTATTTTTATTTAATTATTTCCATTTACATTGATCTCAGAATTAATTTTCCATCAGTCTTTCTCATCTCAATATCCTGCTCATAGAGGACCAGTGCATACACACTGTAATCAGCATTTGTTGCAGCACTCAAAGTGTATTTGAAAGTCAGTTTTGTCATTCCATCTTTAATATCCTGTTTCTGTTTTGTCAGATCGAAATAAACAAAAGGGAATATTGTACCGAAATTGCCCCTGTTGAGAAGGGTACTTTCACTAAAATCGTTTACAGCTTGAACATATTTCAAAACATCTCTAAATACTCTTGTTGGTTCTGTTGATGGTTTATAACGAAGCTCTGGATAATCATTTCCGTTGCTAACTTCAAGATAACAATCAGTCAAAGTTCGGTTATTTGCAACTGAGAATGTGTTGTATAAGAATTTATTGGCTGTCTGAGATGCATCACTTGCATCATTGATGATGAATACAAAGACATGCCTGGGTTTGTTTATTCCTGTGGAAATACGGAAATTGGCTGTCTGCTGTCTTGTTGAATTGCCTCTCTCAATCAGTTCTCTCATGTAAGTCCACTTTCTGTTGTCAAGATACTTGCTCATGTATAAGGACTTTCCCGCAGAATTAAAAACAATGCGAGGAACTATTAGCTGGAATTTAGTTAGTACCACACGGCAATCATCAGCAGCTTGCCAAATCAAATTGGCATCACTCTCAAGTGTCAATTTCACCTCTACTTTTGAGTTAGGCATGAGTTCATCCCAAAAGCTCTTGAAAAAACCGTATCTGTTCAATGCTATCTCTGCATTTACTTTACCGGCTGCACCATTCAACAGTGCTTTGCGAGCTGCGAAACCTTTGTTATAAGTAGCCTCAGCCGCTCTATCATCAGCATTCCTATTTGTGTCAAGATAGAAGAACTCATTGGTTCCCTGACTTACAGCATAACCCTGTGAATACTCAAGCAATGACTTAATATTTGTGGCTTGGTTGGCATCTCTGCACTCATAAACATCAAGACCATTCATTTTTACATTAATTGTGTTAATAAGAGCGTGAACTGAATTAACAATACCATTTTGATCTGCAGCAGCAATGTGGCCTCCATCTGCAAGCTTCTTTACAATGAAATCGACATTAAAACGGGCATTATACCAATCAAATGGTGTAGTCTCTCCACTGTTATCAACAACGAATCGGTAGCCTGTTTTACTGATGAGCATTGTTTGCTACTACAGTATTAAGTGCTGTCTCTAGTTCGAACACTACATCTTCATATCTTTCGATATATTTTGAGTCACGATAGTTTGACATATATTATTGTGTTAGATAAAAGTTATTTTATTTTACGTGGTCGACCTCTCTTTCTTTTGATTAAACCACCAGTCTGGCTCACACTCTCAGTTCCACTTTTTCTCTTTTTCAAAAGTTCTATGATTTTGTCGCCAGCTTTTTTGCCAGCATGTTCACCAATTGTTGTTGCTGCTTTTTTTCCAGCTGTTTTGATCATATCAGTCACAATACCTTCACCATGTTGTTCATATTTTTTAAACTCAAACCGTTTCATATACTATTAGGTTTTATAATTCCACACTTCTCAAGAACAACTCAATATACCAATCTATCCCATTTAAATCGACTGGAGCTCTAGAAGAGTCTGTGACATAAAAGCGTATTGAGCTGATATTATGTGTTGAGACTGGATTCCATGAAAGAAAACGAGGTTTGTAAGTGAAAGGTAAACTTCTAACGAGATCTGTGACAGGAATAACAGCGATTGTATTTGTGCTATTTCCATCAACAATGCTATCTGTCACCAAATCACAATTGATATAAATTTCATCTACTCCTCTTGTAATATCAGGTAGATTTGTTCCATATTCTGTGGCTGGAACTAATTTTGAATCGAAACCGATAAGTTTTCTGAAATCAAGATTCCTCAGATCCACACGATAATTTTCATTGAGTTCAATCAAAATGCGATATGTTGACAAAACGAAATACATGTTAATACCATACTTGAATTTTGATTTGTCTGTTTCAGATGGATTCAGTACATGGCTATTTTTTCTCATATACTCATGAATGTAACTATTGATATCGTCGTATGAATACATCCCGTTAACGAATGTTATTGTTTCCCAGTTTACACCTTTGTCATAGCTGTATTTCATTTGATTATTCCCAAAAATATCTCTGATATTGTACCAACTGTATGTCATATTGATGACATTCACAGCCATTTCATATTTTAAATCATTCGTTAATTTAAGAGGTGAATTGAATCTTTTTTCAAAATCATGACTCTTGCTGACACCAATTTTGTCTCTGTTTTTACTGTTGAATCGTAATGAAATTTCTGTCATATACTTTTACATTAGATATTTCATCATTATTTTATTCAACTCACCGGTTTTCAGGATTCCCAGTCTGTTCAATGTATGCAATATTTTTGTGAATTCATTTTGAACATTTTGCTGTTGTTGCCGGCTGAAATAGATCCACCAAGTAACTGTAGTCTTGAAAGCATGTCACCCAAAAATGCATCCCTTGAACCCATTGCACCTCTTCTTCCCATGCCTGAACCAATAGTTTGTGCACCTTCCTCAACTGCGCCAATTCTTTTTCGGTACTTTTGTAGTAATTTGATCTCTTGAGTCAATTCATATATCTTTTCTTTATTTTTATCCCTCTTCGTTTTGGTTTGTGATAGATGAGCTTTTTTTTTCCAACATCTTGGGTTAATTTACCAATCATTTTGTCATACTCATTGATGTCGATTTCACCATCCATATATGATTTAAATATCTGTGATGGAGGAGGCAATTTATGTTTCATTAATGTTTGAATATCCTCAAGTGAAAAACCTTTGTCAAGATTTGACTTATATGGTGCTTCTGTTTCAGTCATCATTTTAGGTTTGTAATCAATTGGTAATGTTGTTTTCATTGGTACTGATTCAGGTAACGTGTTCATCAGCATAAGATCTTCGAAACCAGATGTCAAGGCTTTTTGATTCTTTTTCAACTGTTTAATAACTTCATCCTGTTTTTCGTCGACACTTTCTTTCACACTCTTCTGGACATCAATAGAGGGTTTCAGCAATTCTGATGTTGTATCATATGCATCCTGTTTTCTGTATTCATAAGTCTTGATAACATCACGAACTTCTCTAGTTTTATTTCCGGCTTCAATTCCACTTTTTAGAAGCCTTTTCATTCGTTCTATATCCATATACAATTGTGTTAGACTAATCTAAACTATTTACATATGGAAATCCCTAATTATGATATTCAGGGTTTAAAGAATTCATTCAGACAGTTGTATCCGTATATGCCAAAAGACACTTTCAGGATGCTGCTGGCTGGTAATTCTGGATCTGGAAAGACAACATTGTTCATGCATCTGATTATGGAACCATTGGTTTATTATGATCAGATACATCTTTATGCAAAAAATTTAGATCAAGACAAGTACAAATATCTTCGGAAAGTAATGGATGAAATAAGCAGTCACATTGGATATCCTGCCTTGGTTTGCAGTCAAGAAGAGATATTGCCAGTTGAACAAATAAAAGACACAAATTTGCAGCGATTGGTTGTTTTTGATGATTTCGTGACTGACAAGAAACAAGATCAGATAATCAGCTATTTCATTCAGGGGAGACACAAGAACTGTTCAGTCATATATCTCACACAATCATTCTATGGCTGTCCAAAATCAATCAGACTCAATTGCAGTCACTTCTGCCTTTATGATTTCCCATCCTCAAGAGAAAGGAACTTGATTGCACAAGAACTTGGAATAGACAAGAAGAAATACATTGAAGCAACCAAAAACCATATTCCTTCTGTTATGTCGACAAGCCGATGAAAACAATCAAGAGAAATTTTTATGGTGCTGTTTAATCTAATCTAATATTATATGGCAACTTTCTGTGTTATCTAATCTAATATTATATGGGAGTTTTTAATTCTCCACTAGATCAAGATAAAATTAAAACTGGAACTGGTGAAAGAGGCCCAGTTGGTCCAATTGGTCCCAAAGGTGAAAAAGGTGATAGAGGTGAAAGAGGTCCAAAAGGTGATAAAGGTGATAGAGGTCCATTTGGTTTCAAAGGTAATAGGTGAAACAGGTGATGGATTTAGATTAACACAAGATGGTAATTATGACATTGAAAATAAACGTTTGACAAATGTTGGTGATCCAGTAAATCATTATGATTCTGCTAACTTGGGATATGTTAATGATGCTGTTTTATCAATTGAAGGAACACGTGTTAATCCATTCAAATTTCTTCTTGAAGATGTATCAAAAACAACTATTCTTAGAAATGCGAATAATCTACAATTAGAAGTCTATAATAAAAGCCCTTACTCAATAAATAAAAAAGCCTTGTCTTTTGTTATTCCTTCTGCTGGTCTTACAACTGTTCTTCGTTTTGATTTGTCACAATTGGAAGTTTCAAAGTACACTTTAGTTGTTGAGTTTTATACTGATGGTAATCCAAATAATGCAACAGTTGATGACGACAATCTGTCATCTAATTTAATTGAAAGAAAGGATTCAATAAAAAGAGCATTTCCAAAGACTCATCTTGTTGATGGTTATCTCAAGAGAATATTCTTCCTTGAAAAAACGAGAGTTGGTCAGACATCAATGGAGTTATTGTTGATTTCACCATATTTACAAAATAATGCCAAACATCATGTCATAGTTTATGGTGTTTATGGATTTTCTAATATCATTTTATCACATATTCACGACCCAGTGTATGAAATTGAAAACGGCAATGTTGTATTCGTGGTAATATTGACATGAATTAAACAAAATCATCAACCTACAGGATAACCCCTCAAACCCACAAGATGTTGTAAACAAAAGCTATGTTGATAATAAAACAGCTAATTTTCTTGATAAAAACACAGGCGGTGTAATTTATGCACCTGTTAGCATGAATAGAAATGATCTGTTTGGCATACCAGATAACCCAAGATTTGGTTATTCAGCTGTAAATAGAAACTATGTGAACAATAATTTTTTGAAACTAAATGGAAGTGTTGCGATGACTTCTGATTTGAATCTTGGAGGTAACAAATTGACTAATGTAGCAGCGCCAACAGCAAACAATGATACAGCTACAAAGGGGTATGTTGATACTGAAATTGCTGGAATTACTGGCATTGATGTTTCACCATTTCTTAAAAAAGATGGAAGTGTTGCAATGACTGGTGATCTTGACATGGGTGACAATAAAATAACAAATGTTGGACTCCAACTTCTGACAAAGATTCTGCCAACAAAAAGTATGTTGATGACCTTATTTTATCAGCATCTGGTACCAACGCAACCCATTCGCTTTTCTGTTAAAAGACATATCCAAGTCTTCTGCAGTCAGTGGTGTGGAAAACCTTCAAATTGAGAATTTTGACAGATCACCATACCACATAAACAAGTCGTCATTGTCTTTTTTCATCAAACGAAGAGGCAACTTTACATCTAAAATTCGTTTTGATGTTTCATCATTGAGTAATGGACGGTACACATTTGTTACTGAGTTTTACTCACCATCAGATCCAAGAAGTGCTGCAATCAGTTTAACCCTTCCAACAATTAATATGCGTGACGCTGGACTGTCATTTCAAAAAGCTTTTACTAGAACTCCACACGTTGATGGTTATATTAAAATTCTTTTCCAGATAGAAAAAGAAGTGGTGGTCAAGCGATAATGCAGGCGGAACTTTCCAGCACAGCTCCTGCGTCTAACACCAAAACACATATCATCGTTTATGGGGCCTATGGCTATCATACCAATTTGTCTTACTTTCTCCATGACCCAGCTTATGAAATTGAAAACGGTCATGTTGCGTTTGGTAGTAATGTTGACATGAAATTAAACAAAATCCTCAACCTGCAGGATAACCCCTCAAACCCACAAGACGCTGTGAACAAAAAGTATGTTGATGCTGAAATTGCTGGTATTGATGTTTCTCAATTTCTTAAAAAAGATGGAAGTGTTATAATGACCGGCAATCAGGATTTTGGGGGGTTTATTATTAGAGGCCATGGGATAGGAAACCAACCAGCAGATCTTGTGAATAAATCATATATTGACACTAATCTCGCATCAAAAAGCAGTATCGGTCAAACTCTACTTCGAGATGGAACTCAAGAAATGACTGCTAATTTAAATCTTGCTGGTAACAAAGTGATCAACTGTGCAACACCAACTGCTAACACAGATGCTGCCAACAAAAGATATGTTGACCAGGCCCCTTTTCTTAAACTTGTCGGAGGTCAAATGGCTGGTGATATTGACATGGGTGATAACACACTCGCAAACTTAAAAGAAGGAACAAATAAAACCGATGCCGTAAATTTAGATCAGTTAGAAAAAAGTCATATTTCATCTGCTTCTCATCCAAAGAATGTTTTCAAATATTTGATGAATGATATCGATGAAATTAGCACTGAATATGGCTTGACAGTTAATGGATATGTCAATTTACCTCGGTCACCACATTTGATTTCAAAAAAGGTCATTGATATAGACTTGGACAGAGAAGGTGATTCATCATATATAGCCATGATTGGTTTCAATTATATCCTTTGAGGGATGGAAAATACACTTTCATTCTTGAATGGTTGTTTCCTGATTATGATGGTATGTCTTTCAGTGGATTTGCATTCAATTCTGATGGTGGAATAACTATCCATAAAATAGTAACAAAGAAATTTGACAACAGAAATGAAGATCATTCCAGACATTTGTTGTGGATTGAGAAACCTTCTTCAAGTTCACCACCTCAATATTTGTATTGTACGATTCATATTAATGCTAACCCAACTTATCCTGTCAAATATAATGTCCATTGTGTTGTTTATGGTGTTGAAGGTGAATTAGCAGACGTTCCATCAAGTGTTTACGACTTCGCAGAAGCTTATAAAATCGTGAATGAAAAAATGCAATTACAAACTGATTTAGATTTGAATGGACATGCTTTGATTAATAATTCATCAAACTTATTTGACGGTCAAAATGGTGAATTGACAATGCTAAATAATATTAATATGAACAGCTTTCTTATAAGTGAGGCTAAACTTGGTGGTGATTTAAATCTGAATGGCTATAGAATTCATAATAATAGTTTGAATCTATTTCGTTCAAGCGTTACAGGTGTAATTATGGAAACAGCTTTCGATTTGGGTGGATTTGCTCTTTACAGGCCGAAATTAGGAGGTGATCTAAATTTGAATGGGAATAATATAATTGGTCAAATACAATATTTAAATTGCTTTGTCAAAGCCAATCGAGGACATGATAAGAATGTTTTAAAGCCTGTATTGATAAATGGCTCTGAATTTTTAGTTATTCACAACAATAACTTTCATATTAAGAATATGTATGTATTACAAGGAACAAAACCCGGAATATTCTACTTCAAGACAAAAGCTGAAGGTGGTGGGCCTTTGCCATTACCAGCAACTGTTTATGAACACAGACAATCTTCTTTTAAGTAGAAACATCACAACGGTCAACATCAACAAATCATTATCGAGAGGCTATTTAATCATTGATTATTCACATCCTAATACAGGTGCATTTGATACAACATTCACACTTGAAGTGGTCATGAATTAATCTAAAATAATATTATAATGGGAGTTTTCAATTCTCCACAAAATCAAGACAATAAAGGTGATACTGGTGCAATTGGTCCTAAAGGTGATAAAGGTGATACTGGTGCAATTGGTCCTAAAGGTGATAAAGGTAATGGATTTACATTAACACAAGATGGCCACTATGATCTTGGAAACAACAAGAAATTGATAAATGTTGATGAAGGAACTGATGATAATGATTGTGTCACAAAAAAACAACTTGATCTGAAGTTAGATAGAGCTACTTTTGTTATTTCCAACTCTCTTCCTGGTGTACCAGTCCTTGATGGAATTTCTATTGCTCTCATCCCAGCTCTCTCTGTTTTAACATCTGATACAAACGATAGAGTCTCAAGATGGGTTGATCCTGTCAATAATATATCTTTCACACAAACTGATAATTCCAAAAAAACCTCTGCTGTTGAGAGATTCAAATAAAAAGAGATTCTTTCTGCGATTCGATGGGACTGATGACTACTTGAGAATAAATTCATTTGATGTATCCAAAGTTGCTGGACCAAATGGGAATACATGCACAGTAATTATGGTTGTTAATACAAAACAAGTGAAGAATCAATCTCAATTTCAATGGGGGCAGGCTAATATTCGATTTGGTGTTCATTTTCCTTGGGGTACTGGGACTGTTTGGGTTGATTTTGGTACTCTCTCAGGCGGAAGACTTACTGCTCTTTCTTTGTCTGATCTGACTGGTAATATTGAGGTTTGGACAATAAGAGTGAATGGACAAAATATGGAACTATTTAGAGGTATTTCATCAATGACTCCTGTTGGAACAGAAACAATCTCAGCAACACTGTCAGGAAATCCACAAAAAATGTTCGTTGGATGTCAAGTTGATAATGATGATGGTACTGCAGTCAATTTTTCTGAAATGGATCTGTACGCTTTTTCTGTTTGGCAGAAATCTCTGTCTAATGATGAATTAAAAAATATGTTCCGTTTCCTTGAAGATTATTTCGATCTTTGAATTATGTAATCAATTATTATGAAGCAGATTATAAGATTTGTACGATGGTTCATTCGGGATGCTGAACGGAAAAACCCTGGTGTTGATAAGAGGATTTTGAAATCAGCTTTGGTTTACCAGTTTCTATATCACAAACATTTCAACAAATATATTGAAGTGAGAGATATTATCCAGGAGCATATAGGCATTGGATTAATCGGTCCCGGTGAAGGCTGCTTAACACATTTTTTGGAGCATACTCTTGGTTGGATTGATACATTACAGACACATGGTATATTACACGATGCCTTCGGTAGGTTTTATGTCAAACATGCACTTGATAGAGGATATTCTTATGCTCTACCGTCTTTCTTGACGACTAAAATTAGTAAGTTATCACCTCTAAGTGGGCAATTGTCTGGTTTGTGGTACTGTGTTTTGAACAGAATCGTTATATAAGCATATTGTATGAAAGAGCGAAAAAGCATATTCAGCTGGAACCATATTTCAGGTGAATTAACAGAAGATCAGGTAAATGAATTAAAAGCCTATTACCACACATATCACAGAAAGTGTTGGGCTCATAAACAGGCTGTTAAAAGGTTCAAAAAATGGAAATTACTGGGGAATTCCTTATCCATCATCTTTGCAACTGGGGGTCTCGCCGCAAGTGTGGCAACAGGTGGTGTTAGTTTGGTAGCCATCAGTACAGCATCACTTTTGATACAAGGGTGGATGAAGCATAAAAACCTAGATTTGAAAATCCAGAATTGCACATATGCTTATCAAAGCTATCAACATCTACTCAATTCAATAAAAGACAAGTTGAGAAGTGGTGATTTTGATGCTTCAAGTATACAAATCTCAATGAAGAATATTGATGATTATGTGACTGACAATAGTCCAATTATTGATAAGTACCTACTGAAATATGATGAAAAATTCACTGCTTGATAATACTAATAATCTTATCAAATCTCAACAATAGAATCTCAACCCAATATTGATCATAAAATTTTAATGTCTTCTTTGATCTTGTAACTATTATTTCATCAAATGGTAGATCAAGCATTATGAATATTTGCTTAAGCATAAATTTGGTGCTTATCATTCTTTTACGATTCTTATTCACCGAAGGGATGATAGTGTCTATCTCTTCGAATATTTTCAATATTTTACCCTTATCTTTTACTGAAATTTGAAATCTATTCTTGCAACATATACCATTTATCACATTTTCAATATGGTACTTCCGGTGATATACAGATTTTCGCCGTATTTTATACATATTATTATGAAAGTCAACGTACTCCTTACAATAGTCATAGCCGTGGACTGAACCACAATTTAGACAAACATTTTCACCATCATCATTAAACATTTTCTGTTTATCACAGCAAGGTGCTTTCACACTTTTAACAACTTTGACCAATAGCTGATCACAAAAAGGACATGTCAACTCCCCCATATTCTTCAATTCATTGTGGATTACTAAATTACAACTCATCTATATTATATGAGATATTATTTCTTTATGCAGCTAACACATGACGTCACGTGAGTTATAATAATAGCTATAGGTGATGACTCATCCCCTGTTTTCCGAGAATGTCACGCTTGGTGGTTTTTCCGAGAATTTCAGATTAAACAACTATATATATCCATCAGATTGAAAAATGTGCTGAAAATTAAATAACTATAAATTACTATAATCATTCATTTGAAAAGTGTGCTGAAACCGCCAAACACTATACTACTAAAGTTGTAGGTTTTCAAAGGATTGGTCTTCTACGACCAATATTTTTGTGAGCGGTAGAAAAAGAGTTAAGCAGTAGTGAAAATAAAGCCTGAAAAAAATTCAGGCTTGTACGGGAATCGAACCCACGACCTCTGCGATGCAGTGCTATACCAACTGAGCTAACAAGCCATCTGCGAGCTTCTCATACCCGTGGGTGATGAGTATGTGACAATATACGAAAATCATATATTTGAACTGCGGATTGAAGAATGAATATGGGAATGATCATCACAAATGACCATCTCTCAGATGGCTTGTTAGCTTCAGTTGGTAAGGCACTGCACCGGTATCGCAGAGGTCGTGGGTTTAAATCCCGTACAAGCCATAGCTGCGATGATAATTCACATAATTTATGAACAATAACGTTAACAAACCAAACAGCAATCAAAAATACTGTAGAATTGTTTTGCCCCTTTTTGAAACTTACATTAAATTCACGATGCTTGTATTTTTATGTTTTACCTTGATTTTGCGCTCGAGTAAGTCGTTCGTTTCGTATAAAAACGTAAAGCATGGCCCAGTTTCTCAAAACAGTTCGTTGATTGAATATGAACAATTATATAATTTGAAAGTACAACTGCACTGAAAACTTGAGGTTATTAATTTTTACTATTTCTGTACCTATATCATGAGAATAGGAAATGTCAACGTTATCATTTCAATTGTTTCTAGGTGGTCTGTCAGCCCATTTCATGAGCGACCTTGCCTGTCAGTTCATGGATGTTATGTACATCCCTAATGAGCTTGATAAGATCCTAAGAGAGAAGAGTCATGGGATTGCTTCATGGTGCGAACAGCTGATCAAAGACATGCTAACAAGTGACGTGATTAAGATAGTCAATGAGAACCAAGCCTTTCCAAATAAGGAATTTGGTTTAGATAAATTATTATATGATAGCTCCACAACATGCCTCCTTTTCCACAAGCGCAAAGAACTCTCTGATTTGTTTCGTCCGAGCACTCCATTTTACAGCGATTGTGATGAAGTTAGAGAAGGTAGTGCAGAACCTAGGCGAAAGAGTTTTTTCGTGAGCAGAGGCCTGACACAAACTCCTGGCGGTTATAGCTTCGACCAGGATTCGGCTGACACACCTGTTCTCTCGCACAAAGAAAGACGGCGATCCACCGGCGCTGCTAAAAGCATTCACTTTAATCTAGGAAGTCTCGACAGTAATACGAGGCTGAATGAATCAGAAAATTCCAACAGAAGTTCCCGTCGCAGCAACGTCGTACCCGAAAAAGAGCTATTCCAGGAGGGTCCAAAATTCAATTTAGACCCAGCAAATTTCGTGCATGCATCGGAAAACTCGATGCCGTTCGACACGAAAAAAGTTTGCATTATCAATCCAGGTGTTGATATATCCAAAGTTGTTGTCCCAGATTCTGTCAAAGACATGGTTCTTGCCAGGGTCGACCGAATGCTGCCCTTAGAGCAGGTCACTTTAAAATGTGCGAGTATTTTGGGGACCGAATTTCACAGAAATGTGCTTCAAGCAATACTACAGAAGTCCACTCGAGGAAGCTTCGATTTGGTGTTGTACAACCTCGCTAAAGAATCGATTTTGGAGTGTGCAAGTTTAGCGGCCCAACACCAGAATGCCCACAACCATCATGGGTTCTACGATTTTAATGACCCTACCCATGCCCAGCAGCACGCTCATCATCACCATCACCATCATCACCACAATGTCGCGAGCTCCATTCATTCATCCGTCTACTGTGGTTGCCATGCTGACGAGCTGACCAAAGTCATCAACTTATCAAGGCTGATGACCCCCGATGGACCAAAAAAACACTGCTTGCATTTGAAATTCCTGAACACATCCGTTCAGGAGACACTCTACTCTCTCTGGCTAGAGGACCAGAAAAAAGAACTCCACAAAAGAGCCGCCATGTTCCTCGAATCGCAGGCTCACAAGTGTAAGTCCTGTGGGGGAGGTGGGTTTGTTGCAAGTCAGGGTGAGAGTCGAACACAGGAGTCACAGGGAAACCAAAGAGAGAAGAGAGTCAGCGGTAGGTTGCAATTTCTTTCAGGACAAATGGTGAAGAGATTTCTCGTGCAGGTCACTTAACGTTATTGAATTAATATTCTTTATGTCACGAGTTCTCCAGACCAGAACTGCAAAATAATTATTACATGTTAATACCAGTGCAAACCGGAAGGGCTACTCGTAAGACAGCTTGAATTGAAATGATGGTTGGCACAAGTACATTTCGTTCCTTGAAAGCCACGAAATATTACCCCATCCAACAGGTCTTGCTTTCAAATCCGTTTTCTGTCAACTGGTGCAAGGTTTTGCGACATGAAATGAACTTTCAAGATTTTCCAAAACTGCATCCTAATCGAGAAAAATTGTAAGAGCGATGTATAGAAACTCCAGATGCAGGCCCCAGCATTCTATTTCAAGCGCTGAATCAAATCCGATAATTAGATGGTTGACATTAGACGGTCGACACCAGGAATAAGAAGTAAGAATAAATTTAGCCACCTTTTTTTGGTTTATGAATGATATATGAAATGAATCATATATGAACTGCGGATATGAAATCAAATGAAGCCTGATCCTCGCAGTTGTGAACGCAATTTATGCAACTGCGAAAAGAAGCCTGAAAAAAATTCAGCACTTCAACGGGGTTTGAACCCGTGACCTCGCGATTACCAGTGCGATGCTCTAACCAACTGAGCTATGAAGCCACTGACGTTGGGAGCAGGTCAATTGTGGGTTCATATATTCCCTGAAAGAAATGAGTATGAATGATATATGAAATGAATCATATATGAACTCCGGAAATGAAATCAAATGATCCTTTTTTTTTTCAGGCTTCTTTTCGCAATTGCATAAATTGCGTTCACAACTGCGAGGATCAGGCTTCATTTGATTTTTTTGGATTGTTAGAACGTTTATATATATATATATATATATATATATATATATATTATATATATATATATATATATATATATATATATATATATAGTACAGTAAGGTAGGGAGGGGATATATTAGCAACTGATTGCCTGATTGCCAGGTTCGATTCCTGGCTGAGCCACATTTTCACTTAATTACTTAGTTGTTGATTTCTGTCCCTAAATTAACCTTGTCTATATATATATATATATATATATATATATATATATATATATATATATATGTATGTATGTATGTATGTATGTATGTATGTATGTATGTATGTATATATATATAATGCAAGAGTTAGGTTATTTAAACATTTATAATTATTTGCAGCTCTAGCTCTGCTATTAAGCACTTTATAGTTGATGAGGATTTCAGTCCACGTTTTGGTTATATATATACATATATATATATATATAACTTCACAGGAGTTCAGGCTTCAGGAGTAATCATCGTTTTATTGCGACAGTGCTGTTTCGTATGGTTCAAAATTATATGACCACACTCATCAGGCAACTTAATTGTAGCCTTTAATTTAGTGAAAAATACGACTATTTTTACTCGAAGACTCTGGCCTAGCTTCTCTCAAGGCTTAGATCACCAGAATGGTTTTTTACTAAGGAGTTTTGATGTCTGATTGTGAGATGTTATATTTAGGAAGGAGTTTCATTTTGATGCTTTCATGGCATTCGAAAATAAATGGGTAGGGACTGAGATGAATCCCAGACGACTTTTTAGCACTAGGGATCTAAGTTTTATAGAAATTCCTCTACGACAGAAAAAAAAAAAAAAAAAATACAGACCCTCACTAGTAAGCGAGTCTTTGCGTTAAAAAGACGTCTTGGTAGGATTGTGTATCGAGAAACTTTACCTCAGTGAGAAACATTACTTTTTGATATGTGTTAGGCACGTCAAGAAGATCACGGGCGGACTCTTCCCCCGAGATGGTAAAGCGAAGGAAAACTTTGGAAATAAGAGAAAAAGTGCAGAGCCAAGGAGCATTTTCAGCTCGTGCACATGAAAGGTCACCTGAGATAATAGGCGCCACCAGTACACTACAGGTGCGTGGACTTTGTTGATCTAAGGGTAGGGTATTTGTTTTGCACATTAAGTGCTGTATGTAAGCAGAAATGGACTATGACTGGTCCTTTGAGACTTATAGGACACATAAATACGTAGAAACCACCGCACCCGTGTGCGAGGCTTCAAAGTGACTGTGTTCGTTTAAGAACAAACAAGGGAGTCAAAGCAGGAGAAGATGCACCAGAATTGCAAGTGCGTTGTTCAGTTTACGATGTTCTGCCTCTTTTAGTACGCCAACAAATAACAAAATTTGTTGTAACTTTTTTAGTTTGACTACGGTTAAGCTGAACCGTTAAGTTCAA
>JAEMWC010000113.1:1177500-1192500 GCA_016490735.1 Pachyseris speciosa
CGGATCTTGTTGAGACGAAGCAACCATCAATTGACCTTAGCACCTGCCAATGCGCTGAGGTTCTCGCCTCAGTGTTTCCTCAACTAGTTGATCACTGGCGAGCGACGGGGAATAAACTGAAGACACTGCGTTACTTGACAGAATCCGGTGCTGCTGCACTGGCCACTTCTGCTAACATGCAGGCATTGTCGTACTTGTATGAAGTGCAGTCCATAATAGAGGCAACGAAAAAGGATAAGCAACCTTTAGCTACCAAGGAGGAAACTGCTAGAGTGGAGAGTCTTATTGGACAGGTGTGAAATAAACACATTTGGCTAACCGCCTTTGACCGTTTGGGGGCGTAATACGATTTCAAATTAATTTGTATTGAAATCCATCCAAAGTGCTAATAATTGGGTGGCACAGTCATGGTGACCAGGATCAAGCAATGAAATCGTTAATTTTCTGTTGTGGTATTTCTTCAGCGTTTTCTTCTAGAACAAATTTCCTGGCATTGTATCGTTGCTATGGGCTTTCTTCAGGTGGCTGAACTGAACTCCTTTTTCTCACCTGACATCTTTCAGCCAATACGATTCTTAGTCTTCGTCACTCCTGGTTAGCCATTCAGAAACTTTTGAATGTTCTTCGTTACTAATATAAATAAATAAATAAATAAATAAATAATAAATAAATAAGTAAATAAATAAATAGATGGATAGATAGATAAGTAAATAAATAAATGTAATTTACCGATAAAAGCTTCAAATAAACTCCCTAGCAGAGGTCTCTGTTTGGTTACATACTAGCCCGTTAATGTTAAGGTTAAATTTACAGCCAAATTCGTTGTATCGTGCTGTGTGTTTTGAGAACTTCGAAGGAATTTTGGGTTTTTCTGTTCCGTCAATCATCTGATTTGGGGGGGGGGGGGGGGGGGCGGTTATGCAAATAGCCCAATCAGAAAGCGTTGCTTTGTGAATTGCAGAACCCCGCCCCCACTCAGATGATTGGAGGAACTAAAAAAGCCATTTGTTTTTTCGAAAACGCACAGCGTGATACAACGAATTTCGCTGTAAAATCGAATCAGTGTCATTTTAGCAGATGTCGGGAAACGCTTTTTTTCGTTCTCACCCCTCATTAGCTCCGTCTTTTTCCTTTGTTCATTTGTACCCTCTAGGCACTATCTCACATGAATCGTCTTCCCGAAGCACTGGCGCATCTAATTTCTGCTCTACGCATCCTGGGAAAGAGGCAACCTAATTCAGACATCGGATGTTACATGAAGATTTTAAAGGAAGCACTACGTCATTACTTGCACGTGTTTCTCCCAGGTTACTACATTGGAGGAGCGGGGTAAGGATAATTATCTACATCTGTGATCTACTTCCTTTAACGTTCCTTATTCGTATCACACCGAGTGGAGCATAGGACCTCCTGGAAGGTTTCTATGACCAAAAGAGGCTCTTGGGGACAGGTGAGCAGCCCATCGCCCTCTTTAACGCTGGCGGAGGCACAGATTAGAACGTTGTTTATTTCCGATGTATGCAGGTTGTGTTCAGGACCCATCAGTGGTCTCTGGAAAAACACCTTTTCCCTGCCCTTGGCCGAGATTGGTCCAATGGCACAATAAAGCTGCTCACGATCGAAATGTTTCTTAATCTTGATGGTTTGTGATCTTGCTCTGAGAATAATAGAGAGAAAGAAGTGTTTCTTTCCTCGGTTGATGTGTGAAGCTTGCTAAGACATCTCTCAGTTTCAAATGAACCGGATGAATATCAAAATGTACTAGATACAAACGCTTCCGGCCACTAAAGTGTTTTCTCCTTTTAAAGCTTTCTATCAAAATTAAACCGTTTTTGTAATCTCCCTTTCTACGGTATGCCAGGTGCGCATTTCTTGAAACTCTCGAAAAGAGTTTCTGGTCCGTAAAGCTGTTTTACGTGAATTAGATTCATTACCAGGAAGTAGAATTCTAATAATTTTAATAATCTTTTAAGAAAGCATGCTATAAAATTGAGAAATACGTTGCGCTAGTTTCTTCAAAAAGCTAAACCGACTTGAGCAATACTTCAAGGGCCCAAAAAGGTTTCCGCTGTTTTGAGAAAAACGCACGCCAGGACGTGTGAATGAGTTCCTTCTGTTTTCCTAAATGATGATTATTTTTCAGAGACAACTCATCCCGATTGATTGAACAGTCCCGCTGTTTGAGCCACCTTAGCCACGTGTACCACTCGCTACACCAGAACAACAGATCACTCATGGCTGCGCTTCAGGAACTCAATGCCGCAGAAGAAGCCGAAGAAAACCTACAGGAGGTACTAAAACCTTGCGCGCTTGCAAACCTTAGGAAGACAAAATGAAACTAATTTTGATCGGCCTGAGAACCTGGGTCCATTTAGCTTTTTTTTGCCAGGGCTCTGTAATAGACTTCATAGATATGTACCATAAAGTGTAAACATACATTGCAATCATAGTTTATTCCTGAGTTGCCACATAGTGAAATTATTGCAAGTATGTAGCGCACTACGCTTTGTTGAGTTTGATCAACAAAGGACTACTTGTCACAAGTATCAACAATATTCTACAGCCTGATTCATTTTATCAATCTAAACACTTTACTTAGTACCCTCGACAAATTTGGCATTGAATTTCGAAGAAGAAATGAGCTCTAACAACAATTCAATCAACTGTTTTATTCCTTGAAGCTGATAAACGCTTACGCCGGAGTTATCGAATGCACGCATCTGGTTGGCTGGAAAGGATGGGGTAAAACGTATGAGGAAATTGGAAAGAACAGGTAACGGCATTAGCCTTAGTTCAACACCATACTTGTATATATTGTTGTAATTTTTGGGCAATTTTTTTGCTAGTTTATTTTATCAGCTTTTTCACTGCTAAAGTTTGACAGTGAAACTTGGAAGAAGTACGTCCAAGACTACAGTCTTTGAGAGCCAAGAGATGAGATGATGAGTTGGAAATACGACTTCATTTCATGGCTAAAACCATCTCGGAAACCTCAATTCTTTGACAATCAGAAACAAAGTCGTCAAAAATGTCTCAAAAGTAAGAAATGTCGCTTTGCAAATCTATGCGACTAAATCGTGAGACATGATGAACTCAGCTATTATAAGGAAGAAGAAGAAAAAGAAGAACAAGGCACTTTATTTTGATAGGGTACATAATTGCAGTACTGCAAATGTTACTGTATTCTCTCTTATGTCCCTAAACCATAGAGAGCTGCCAAAAATTATAAAGAATAGAACATTTACGAAGCTAAAGCCGAGTAATGTGGCTACCATGGAAATGTAAAGAATAGATCATTTTAGACCATGGCGTTTTCATTAACTATAGTTTGATCTAAACTTACTCTATCCTTAATGCAGGTGTGAAGATCCTTCTCTGTACTCAGATCCAGAGGACATGATCACAGTGGCTCATCTCTACTGTGTAAGCCTCGCTTTCAGACTGGCAATCGGTGGAGTCTCAGTAGCAATTAGCTCAGGTTTGATTTTAGCTTTTTCTTCGTAGCTGCAGTAGTTTGTACTAATCCGGTCTATTTCCATTGGCGAACAGCGGCAAATGTGCGCCGATTTGGAGTTAGGCTCAATGTGTTGTAAGAGAACTTTCTAGAAATCAGTTGGTATTTACTTTTGACATTGCTAAGTTCTGTGCAGCTCATTCCTTATCAGGGTCATTCTGTAAAGTGCGTATCACTAGCCAGTTTGTTTTTATTCTGAAAAGCAGACATGGTAAACAAGCAATAACAAAGAAAATAACTGGATTTGAAGGTATCTAAGATTTTTAAAACGCACTCGAAATCAAGGTTTTCGAAGTTATAACTGCACAGGAAGAACACTGGCACTAGAGACAGTTGGGACGTCAACCCGGTATCTCCACGACAAACAAATAACTAAAACTGTAAAAGATTCAGTGTGAATTTCTGAGGTCTTCACGATTCTGGCTGAGAAAATGTCTGAAAGTCAATCTGACTCCGCTCCGACACAAGGAGAATCAAGGTCAATGAGAGAGAATGAAATACCGGGTTGACGTCACAAGCTAGTTAGTTCCCAGTCTTTCGTTTGCTCCTTTTTGAAGTCAAAATGGCGGAAAATTAGCCATTTCGGGGATTTTGTCCTCACTAAAAAGAACTGAAGGCAAAGGACAGAATAAGATTTATTTCTTCACATAATGTTTTTGGTAGACATGCGCTGTCACTGGATAAGGGTGATAGGCACTTTAACGGGAAAATATATAAAGTACAATACAAAAAGTTTGTTTTGTTCAGTAATCAACGTACTTGAGTATTCTTGCATTAATATGTTTGCCAGTTGATTGCAAATGTTCAATAAGAAAACTGCGTGAAATGCCCGTAGTTATGTCTATGATCATGTCAGACAAGGACTGCTTTTACACCAGAGCAAACGTTAAATCGTTCTTAGATTACACTGCGGACTGTTAAAAGACATGACAGCACATCGCACAATGAATCCGTCCCTTCGTGTGGGACAATAAAAAATAGAACCGATCTTAAACGTTTTCATCTTGTGCGAACGAAGTCTAAATGTTTTCTCCCATTAAAAAATCATACTATAAGAGAAGGTCAGAGAGCGTCAACGCACACTCGGCTCTCCCTACATTGTAAAATTTCATTTGCTTGGCAGGTAAACATGCTTTGGCCATTGCAAAGCAAGTTCATGACACACACATGAAGACAACGTGTATTCCTCTACTGGCTCAGAGCTTTCTTGTAGCAGCAAAGTAAGTTAGAAAAATAATGTAACAGCTCTTCATTTCTTAACTAGTCAGCCGTGATATTTCACTGAGCCTTGGGCGAATGCTCGTCTTTGCTCTAAGGGATCCAGCCCCTTTGCTAAGAAATCGCCTAAGGTTTTTTGTTATGGACAAGAATGTGAATTAAAAGATTTGTCGTTAGTCAGCATGCGGAGTTAACTCTTGTTCTCTCTTTAAATAATAAAATTTATGTCGTTATCTAAATCTTGATATGGACAGCATGGCATAAGAAGCCGCTTTTTTTAAAGACCAAATCACGCACACCTAGCGAGCTATACTTGATAGCAGTTGGCTTTGTTTCTTCTTGTTTGAAGTGGTAGGGTCCAATACAAACTCCACTTAGCAATTAGATTTGAGCTCCATATTTCTGTGGCATGATAGCTAGAAATCGAGAGCGAATAATCTTTTCTTTTTAGCGTGAATCTACTAGTAGTTAAAAGATAAATAAATTATTATTTAAATCCTCCTCGCAGACACTTCGAAAAACGAAGATGCGGCCGCCCTTTTGTTGACAACCGCTACTCACTCATATCTACAACAGAATAGATTGCGAGTAGCATAGCCGATAAGAGAACGGTATTCCTATTAGAACGCTAGTAGATTTAATACTGTAACATTTAACATTCGTTTCAACTTCTGCATTCTTTTCTTCGTTATTTCTTATCCTCAGAATTCCTGACTGTATTGAAGTTCTGAAAGAGCTCAACTCAACCGCCATAGAATCGAGCGACTCACACGGCCGAGCGTTGTACATGTGCTGTTGCTTCGACTTGATTCTGGATGCAGGTAATCTAAGCACACCCTCCAGCTCTATACCGTCTTAATCTGGAAACCAACTAGGTTACGAACGGAAAATCCAAATGTTTGTTGCGACAATCAAGGAGACCTAATTAACATCACCGCATTTCTGCATGCCCAGATCTAAAATTTGCGCATCCGGAAACTATAACGGATTATTCAGTCAAAGATATTACAGAGTATAATAAATAACCGACCATGAAAACCATGATATCTCATGGTTTAACTTTTCTGTTTGCTGTTTACGTAAACCGCCATGCATTTACTCAGCTAAGGCCAGTTACGGACAGTTCTTCCTAATACAGAGATACTTTCGTTCACGTAATGAAAGTGGGCTTTAGGCTGCTGGAGTGTGGGATTAGCCACCTAGTACTCTGAGATAATTCCACAATAGTAATTTAGACTAAATAGCAATGTATAGACTTTTTTCACATTAAATCTTAGCCGTCCCTGAATAATGCGTGGCTACTCTCACTTTGCTTTGTGGATTCCAAATGCCCTTGGTAATATCATCTTCGACCGCATCGACATAAGTCGCTTGAAAGTAACTTCTTAGCTGTCGGCTTATTCGTTTAATTGACGTGTTTTATGTTTAGGCTGGGAGCAAGAAAATATCACAAAAATTATGCAGTTTACAGCAAAGATGTCCACAGATCCCGCCTTTTCGGCTGATGTTGTGCCAAAGTTCTACCTCAATGCCTCTCTTGCCTTGTGGTACGTCAGACTATTAGTTGCTTGGGACACTTTCCTTTTGCATGGAAAAACCGGTTGTTCCGGTGGTAAATCAAATGGTATATAGTTTTCCAATGGAACTTTTTCGGAAAAAAGGAATACCCTTGAGGTATTCCTCTTTTCTCGGCACAAAAGGAGCACGCTCGTCCCGTTCGGTTTTAACCGAAAATTCTCCGCGTTTTTTACATTCAAATGGAAAGCGCCCTTGGTCTGTGTGGGTCATCTTCTAAACAAATATAGTCTGTAAATTACACAGATAACTACTATATTATTGCCAATAGCACTATTATAATTTATGGTAGTCCCAGTTATGAAAACGTCTTAACCAGTAGTGAAAATAAAGCCTGAAAAATATTCAGGCTTGTACAGGAGTTGATCCCACGACCTCTCCGATACCGGTGCAGTGCTCTACCAATTGAGCCCACAAGCCAACTGGGAGCTGGCCATTTAGTTGATTCGTAATATACCGTGAGTGATGAATATGTGAGAATTATTTCCATATATTCATTCTAACATATTGTGAGTTTCTTGTCGTTCTGATTAGTTTGCATCAAACCATTTAATTTCAATTCTACTTCCAATGACAATACCTCGCCTGTCACTTCAAAATTGATCGTTAACATAATGTAAGAAACTGAAAAGAATTCGTGGTACAGATCGAAAGGTTTTTGCAACTGGACATCAGATTAAGAGTTGTCAGCTGTATTTTCACGAGCTACACCAATTAAAACTGAGCACTAAGAGATTTACCATCCAACTTAACTTTTAATTAGTAACACTAACTATAAGAATAAAGTCAAACCAGCTTCTAAACCTAAAAAAAACAACACAACAACAACAACAGCAACAACAGCAACAACAATTAACTGTACAAATAGCGGGATTTACATATTACATGCTTATTTATCCTCTCCCCGTCGGGGCTTTTCAGGGATAGTACAGTAGTTTACAATGCTTCTCTTGGGTGAGATCGGACGTCAACCTGTAAAGGTGCCTGTGGCTGCCGCTTTCAGTCCATATTTGATCTCACCCACCCACCCAACCCACACATGAATGTCAAATGCAGATGAAAGGTAGAGATAGACCACTACACCGGGAACTACGTCCCCTGCTCTTATCGAACAGTGTGTGGGTTCTTTAACGTCCCACAGATTATTAGGTACAAGTGTTGTGAGACGGGACCTACGGTTCATCGTCCTTATCCGAGAAGACTAGAAAGTCTAACCATTTGCAGATGTTATTACAAAGGCAGCACTTTTCTCCTCATTTGAAACACGTGAGAATTTCCAAATATTGTCATGGTGTTCTCAATACTCTCCGTGTGCACGCAACAGACTTCCTGCGATATACACGAGAAATAAAATGGTTTGATGCAAGCTAATCGGTTTGATGCAAGCTGATCAGAAATTCAGCTTGCTTTCGGGCTGCAATGTATTGGTGATTAAACTATCCATCTTATCTTATCTCTTATCTTTCCAGCTTTTCTGCAATTAATAAACTCAGTAAATTGCGCTTTTTCTATCGATGTGTTGAATAATAAAACAATTATCCAGCTCAATCTTTCGGACTATCGCCTACGTACGGCCTCGTGGGCTAAGTATCAAGCGATATTCCGTGCTATTTCTCAGGATAATTGTTAAATATTTGTACTCGTAGCACTCATTATTAGGGCCCGTTTATATGGTCTCGGGTACCCGAGACAGCCCTACCCCCCCCCCCCCCCCCCGAGACAACTTTACCAAGCGCTTATATGAGAATTGCGTGACCGAGACAAAGTTGACCCTATTAGTTATTCAAAGCACGTCTCAAATTTACAAATCCTCATTTGCCCTTCTTTCTTTGTATTTGGTCGCTCTTTGATTGAATATCGTCTATATTGATTGAACATTTCCTTCCAATACTTCTTTTATAAAAGGGCCAGTGAGCCATCAGCCAATTCGAAGTTTATAACGGGTCACATAACTTAGCTTCGTACTTAGCTCTGAATCAGTTTCTCCCCGCTCTATCTGATCACTGTGTATAATGCTGGCTTTAAAATGTAATTCCTTGAAATAAATTTGCGTTTTTTAACTCAAAAATTGGACCGAAATAACTTTTTTTCCGCATACGCGCATATTTAATTTTCGGCCGTCTCGTCCCGGGTAGGCGAGACAAAGTGTTTACATGAGAAAAAGTTGTCCCGCTTGCCAGGGTTACCCTACCTGCCGAGGCGAGACAACTCGCCTACCCGAGTTGTCTCGCCCACCCGAGTTGTCTCGCCCACCCGAGTTGTCTCGCCCATCTCATGTAAACGGTTTGTAGAACTTTTCAAAGAAATAAGTGGAAAAATAGCTCGCCCAGGGTAACTCGGGGGAGGGTTGTCTCGGGTACCCGAGACCATATAAACAGGTCCTTAGGCCCCGTTTATATGGAGAAAAGTTGTCCCGGGTAGAAGGGTCACCCGCCTACCCGAGCTACCCTGGGCGACCCAATGTTTCCTACATTTCCTTACAAAACTTGGCGAACCGTTTACATGAGTAACAAAAAGTTGGCTCGGCTAGAAGGGTGACCCTCCTAGCCGGGTCACCCTCTTTCGATGGTAGGGTCACCCTCCTAGCCGAGCCAACTTTTCTCCATATAAACACTTTGTCTCGCCTAGCCGGGTCAACTCGGTCAAGGTGAGACAATCAGAGCATGCGCGAGTGCTGCTGGCTCGGGCAAAAGGGTCAACTTTTTCTCATATAAACGCTCGCTAAAGTTGACTCGGCTGGGAGGGTGACCCTCTTGCCCGGGACAACTTTTCTCCATATAAACGGGGCCTTAGAACAGTACTAAGTGGAGTTGTAAATTGGATAGGCTTCGCGAAATATAAGTATAATGACTTCGATAAGGTGATTGCGGAAACAAATAGCCTCTACGATCTTTCGCCATGCTATGCCATTTTTATCCCAGTTTGAATTTGGAGGAGGGATATGGATCACAGTTAAAGCACTAAATTTCTTGCATTATCTTCTTGTAGTAAAATCCGTTGCAAAGAGATTTCGGTGGCCATGTTTTTACAATTCGTTTTTCAAAATCTCTTAGAGGATAAACATTTCGCTTTTAGTTAAATTATTTATATTATCATAATGCTTTGTTTTGGTTGTTTTGTATTTGATCATTTTTGAATCGATTTAGATGGCTTTCGGAGGTTTATGAGAAATTGGAAAGTCATCCAAGATGTGAGATGTCTGCCCTCTAGAAATGATGACGTAGTCCCATGTACTGTCTTATGGACCTTTGGGCGTGATTTATAACTGCCGACTTCATTTTCATCGTTTAAAACATTTTGGGGAAGTGTTCCTAAAACTAACTCTGATTTTGTCATAGGTACGCCAGGAGACGCGAATGGGAAAACGGTGACACGTTTATCTCTACTGCTTCTGGTTTGTCATTTCATATATTAACTCAATAGATTTTGGTTTTTGTGTACTTGCGTATATCGCGAGCCCATATACATTGCCTGCATTTAACGGCCATCTTTTCTTTTAGCTCTAGAGCCAGCCAAATTAGAGGTATTTATGTCTGTTCGTGGTTTTGTGAAGATTTTGGAGTTTTGGCTTTTGAAGTCTCGGGAAAATGCCAAAAATAAGCAACAGCTGCGTGAAGCACACAGAGTGAGTATGGAGGGAGCTTATTGTTTCATTTCCTATATAACAACAAATTGCAAATTAATTTCTGAACCTTTAAGCTAAGTTGTTCTCAATAGCTTATCCTGTGGGACCTAAGGGCAAACAGTTGGGACGGAGCGACTATTTCATGCTGGGCGAAATCAGTGAAAGACAGTTTTGAGCTTCCAATCGCGACATTACCTGTAAAACATCAGAGCCCTACCACTTAAGATTTCCTTGGTCTTTCGCAATATATACTTAAAGATACGTTGCTGCACAGTACAGTGGGACTCCGATATAACGAAGTGTCCGTGGACTGGTAAAATGTGCTCGTTATAACGGGGTTTGTTATAAACGAACGATGCACGTCATACGAGTACCCTCTGAGACCATTTCAGTGTATGTTCAATACCATAAGCTGGTCTCTGTTACTATGTCTTTTCTAAGGTATTTGATTTTAATTTAGGGACTAAAGAAACTCAAAGATACAATTCATCACCACCCAGTGTTTAATGGTCGACGGCTCCACTTACTCGCTTATTATCACCTCCTTCGCGGCAAAAGGAGAAAAGTAAATTAAAGTTAAGGTCATGCTGTAGTAAGAGCAAGGACATGGGACTATGGCTGGAGTTTGAGTGGGCCAAGAAGAACATGAAGTCATGGTTTAGCGCCGATAAAGATGTAGAGGGAGTTTACGAAGGAAAATCCATGTTCACCTTGCCGAAACCACTAGTGGTTTAATTAAAAAGGCATTGACTGAGACTAACTGTTAGGGTTTGTGATGCCTTCTTTCATATAAGAGTGCTTAAAGTACCCTAAGAGAAAAAAAATGCATTCAAAAAGAACATTTAAGAAAAATGTATCATTTTGGTTAAAGAAAAAAAAAATGTTTTGTTGTGTGTGCAACTTTTTTGGCATTTGACGTGAAATATTAACGGTGAAAACTTTTTTAACAAACGTCTTTTTGGCAATCCATACAAAATTAAAATGTATGTTACCATTGAAATCAGTCTTACCCTTATTCAGACTTACACCAGGGTAACCTATGCTAACCACCCACTTGGTCAGCACGTGCTGGAACACTATTCTTCACCATATAAGGAGCTGCGATGGAAATATCTGTGGTCTTGTGACACTGCGGCTCATACTAAAGTGTTACGTCATGCACATGTGCGGTTGCTGCTCGTTAACTCGGTCAACGAGCTTGATTCTGGTAAGTTGATCGCTTTACAAGTATTTTTGTCGAGCCATTTTCCTCTGCATAAGCCCCCACGCTGGCATCATTAAGTTACAATGTGGATGAAGACTAGCCTACGTGTAGTCGTACCCACCCCCGAGGAAAAACTGGAGGAGGGAACGTCTACGAAAATTTGAATCCAATCGTGTTATGTGACGTCACAGTAATTCATGCAAGTTATGTAAATAAATTATATTTTCTGCAGAAGTGCGTATGTTTACACGCTTAGACAAAAGTCAAAGGCCGCGTAATGAAAAGGATTACGAGCGATTTTTGGTCAAAAGCAAGAAAACAATCTTTGATGTAAACATTGCTCTCGCAAAAAATTCGTTTACATAAGCGTACTATCAGCGAGCGATTTTTGGTCAAAAGCAAGAAAACAATTATCTTTGATGTAAACATCGCTCTCGCAAATTCTTCGTTTACATAAGCGTACTATCAGCTTAAATTTGTTGGCAGACAAATTTATTAGAAATAATTACGTAGCAAGTTTGGAGAAAGTTAGCCTTGTTTTCCAGCCGAAGGAACCGCTATCAGAAAGCGTAAATTTGAACAATCTGCACGTCCCTTCATTGCCGTTTCGTTACTCATACACGTGCTAATATTCACCAGTCATGACTCGTTCGATGATATGATCTTCCGAATCTTTGGCTAGCGCGATCGTTTTCAATCCCAGATCATTCAGATGTTGGACCTGATCTTCCATGAGCGCTATCAGAGGTGATACGATGAAAATAGTACACGGTTTCTTCCAAAGAAGCGATACGATCACTAGCTGGCATCGCCTGAAATTTAATAGCTTTTCCATAGCCAGTTGGCAATGAAACACGGACAGTCTTTCCATCAAAAAAAAAAGCTATGGCCTTTTGTTGCTCTTCGTGGAATTTCTGTAATCCAAAAGTCTCGCAAACCTCATATCTAGCTGCATTAAACTCCACTTTAGTTTGTGTGGCTTCCGACACTCCGACCGCCATATTTCAAGTTTCTTCACCAACGAGCAAGATCCGTTTCGGCCAATCAGTGTTCTCGAAAGTATTGATCAATGCGATTAACCTATGAGAAACCATTATATATTTCCATGCAAAAGAGTGACGTCACATAACACGATTCGTGTCAGGTTTTCGTAGACGTTCCCTCCTCCAGTTTTTCCTCGGGGGTGGGTACGACTACACGTAGGCTAGATGAAGACAAGCCTCTGAAAGAAAACAGACGTGAAAGGTGGTTTCATGTGGCTAACCGCTGGCCAAAGAGCCTGAGGACTCTGGGTACGAGATTGACTGAGACGCCAAACATGCTTTGTAGAAAATATGACGGTTCGCGAGTAAAATTGTCTCTCTGGTCGTTTTGTCGATGGATTCCAGGACCTACCAAGGCAATTTGGGCTAGTTTTAACCGGAAAACAAATTCGATCGATGCCATATGTTTCTGGTAGTAGTGGGTGGCCCGACAGACGCTGAAATGGAAGAGTTGTATTTGTTTGGTATGAAAGTTTACTTTGGTATGAAATTATTTCATACCAGTATTAAATTTATTTCCTTTGTCTCCTATGAATAATTAAGGTTATGGTATGGCTGAAGTACCCAGAATTCTTTTTCGGGAGTGAACAAGCGAACTTGATATACACGAGACTGGCTCCAGTAAAATGGCTAAAGCGTGGCTCACAGAAAAAGTGAGAGGAAAATTTCCATCCAGATACCAAGGCCTGGCCTTGAGGTTTACTGTTTTAGGGCAATCTTTTCGATTAAAAAATTGTCCAATTTGTCATTTTTGGTATTGATATATCAACAAGAAGTCGGAAATATTAGGTGGTTTGTTGTCTGTGTTCGCCCCATGGAGGATTTGTACTCCATGACGGTGGTTTAAATGAAAAAGAAAATATTCTAGTTTAAAGACAAAGCGAAAATTGAAAACATGTTGTCGGCGCGACCAAAAAACAAGGCGTAAAGTTCTTCTTGTTCAAAGGTGAAACTATGAAGCGAACAACGAGTGAACCTTATGTTTTAGTATCAAGTAAAGAAAATGGATGAACGATAGAGTCATGAATGATTTGTTAACGACATATTAAATCGTAATCTCAGCGTAAACAAAAACACTAAAATCTTACCTATTTGGAAGTTGTAATCCCTCCGTGATGGAATAGGAAAGGTAATCCCTTTTCAACCCGAAAAGTTTTTAATGAGGCAATTCATCATTCAAAATATTTAATGGCTCTTTCTAGGGTTAACTTCTTACATGGCGGTAATTTAAAAATGCAATCAACCTTTTGATCGATTGTTTCCTCTGGGGGTAACCTCTTTCTTGGCGGTAAAACCATGTAGTTATACCATGAAAAGATTTGTTTTCTTTCTAGGGGTAGTACATGTTATCTGTATAATAATTCTTAAAAAGACAGAAATCACGCACACAGTGAAATGTGGCCTATACGTTATTTGTGTTGTGGTTGCTATGCGCATCGCAAGTTTATGTACGGCTATTTCAAAGCAATCGCACAGAACCTATCTGCCGTCCACACTGCCGACGAGAACTTAGAGCTGCTTTGTCACCCTGAATGACCGGACCGCCTCACCAACATTCACCCAAGGGGCTGTTCTCCATCACATTTCAAATCTGAGAAAGCAATGATCAATATAATTTTTCTCTCTAACGAAAAGTAGTCGTTTTCGAAAATAGAAAAGCTAATGAAACGCACGCGGTTAATCCACACACACAGTGAAATGTGAATATGAATGAAAAGTCAGCGCGCAGTGGAACCCTGACTAAAAGAATAGTTCATACGATGTTATTTTTGTCCCTCAAACCTTACATGAAAATTTCAGTCAAACAACTTCACACACGGATTCACTTGAAAAACATATTACTGTGTTGAACATTTGAGTGAGAAGGGGATACAAACATCAAAGTAATCTGCCGAAATTTTTCAAGCAACTCTATATACTTACTTTGGATACCTCTCTACCAGTGTTTACAGAAAGCCTACACACACTGACCAGTACCTAGCGTATGATTCACACAACCCGCAATCTGTAAAACGCGGTATTGTCAAGTGCCTGTACGATCGATCTAAACACCTCATAAAAAAACCATCAGTTATCTCTCATGAAAAGAAACACCTCTCATCGGTTTGTAAAAAATCTTACGAAAACCAAGGGACGAACAACCATTAAAGAACCTGAACCCGAAATTAAATCTACTATGGTTCTGCCATACGTCAAAGGCACATCGGAGGCTCTTCGCCGTTGCCTACAACAACAAGGCATACGGACTGTTTTCAGATCTGACACAACTCTGAGATCACACCTAGTGCGACCTAAGGACATTATAGATCCAGTAAAACAAGACGGATAGTCTAGTCTACAAGATTCCCTGCGAATGTGGTAAGGTTTATATTGGAGAGACGGGAAGATCTATACATGAACGCATTAAGGAACACGATAGAGACATACGGCTTGCTCAAACACAATCCTCCGCCGTTTCAGAACATAGCAACGCGACCGGACATTATCCGCTCTGGAACGAAGTTAAATTTATTGACAGAGACCCACATTGGTACACCCGTAGGGTTAAAGAGGCTATTCACATAAAACTTCACCCTAACAACATTAACAGGTACAATGAATTGAAATTCATGAAGCGTGGATGCCCACGATCAAACAACACAACAGCCGACCGCTGAGGGAACAATTTCTAGTCTGAACGACAAGGATCGAAATCCTCCAATCAACAACAGCCTAAGCGAGGATCGAAACGCACCAATCACCACCAGCCACGGTGCTTCTTATACTCACCCGCAGCCAGTCGACATCATCGCCTGATGAAGACCAGCAGTATAGCGGTCGA
>JAEMWC010000113.1:1200000-1202500 GCA_016490735.1 Pachyseris speciosa
GAGATGAAGCTGATTATGGCTGAAGCAGGAGAACAAGCTTAGCTGCTGCTTACCAAAAGGGCAGCTTATATGCATTATTCTTCCACCAACCAACTAGGTCAACATCAAGCAATTCCAAACAAGCGGACAGCCGCTGCGCCATACTGGTAACATTGCTGGGCAACAACAGGGTTTCCTCCAGAGATGTGCCTCGATACAACAGTGAGGTTTTGGGAGGTTGACTACATTGACGCTGTTCTGGATGAATATATGAGTTGCTCATAGCATTCCCATGCTAGCGCGCCATCTCCCTCAAGAATTTAGGTCGATTCAACCATTGGCCTGCCCGATCAACAACTACTGCAAGTTCAACCTGTAGGAAGCAGTTCGATTGAACATCATTTAACATTGCCTCAATCTGCTCTAGGGTGACAGCCTTGCTTCCAGCCTCTTGCAATCTTTGTTGCACGAAAGAGAGAATCTCAGCAAACTGTAGCATGATCTGTTGCGCAACCTCCCACCAGCTCCACCACCGTGTCGGCGAATAGGACTTCCTAGAGATACCAGTGCGCTCTCTCCAAGCGAGTAGAGTGGCAGGACTGTGGCCAAAAAGGCTGTTCCAAAGTTACAAAAAGCGCTTGAGGATACGGCTATTACAGTTCACAGTTCTCATGGCAGCACCATTCAAAGAGGCTCCGTCTCTCATTGCCGCACAAAGGTTGTTGTTCTGAAAATTATAATGTTGTGCAAGGACCACACTTAGTTCACGAGCTTGTTCCTCCCCTTTGAGAGATTTGGCTATCAACTGTAGTCGTACCAGCCGTTGTTTAATTTCCCAATCTGCTGTAAGAAACCTGATCACAATAGCCAAGGCTTCTCCAAGCCTCATTGTCCCATCAAAGATAACAGCAACATTGGTACCAGATATCAATTTTTCTTCCTCTTCTTTTTTCACAAATGGAATCAGCTGTCGCATGTGGGGCAACGATGTGAGACGGTAGCCTTCTTCTTCGAGTAGTTCACGAAAATCATCCATCTTGTGAAGTGGCACTCCTGCCTTGATAAATGTCTTGAGAACTTTCACTCTAAACACTCTGATTACCACTGAGCATTTCTCCTTTAGGGTGGACTCCTTGGTCATAGTTTTTCATCGCGTCAACTATTGACATCTCTCTTTTCTTCTTTTGCGATAGCCTTTCCTTTACGGACTTGTGCTTCGAAGACTCGAGGTGGCGCTTAATAATGTTTCCTTTCACAGAAACTTCTTCCCTACAGGCCTCACCGAGTACCTTACCATTGGATTTGCGAAAGGTCTCTTCTTTGAATTCTCTTCTTCTTGCGTGTACTGAGACATATTTCAGAGACGAAGACTTCTTTTGACTCCTCTTCCTTGGCCCTCGTTGGGTTTTGTTCTTGCCTTTATTAGAAGCAACTACACGACTTCATGCAAAATCGGATGCTTGTACCCTTCTTAATTGACTTAAAGCGTTTGTCACGGTTTCTCCTTGCTCAGAAGAGTCAACTGGACTTGACTCGGGACTTGCCATGTTGTGATTGTTGTCAGGATGACTGCCAAGCCTGATGAACTTGGCATACTGCTGCAAACATGCCTCTAAACTAGTAACCAAGCCTTAGAAAGAGCTGAATAATCAGGCAGGAAACAAATTCGATATTTTTTTCTTGCATTTTCACTGAAGATAGCGAAAATGTTAGTTTTGTAGCATTATGCTTAAATTATACTATAAACCTGGCCATTATACCGGCATTATGCCCGAAATTATGCCGGCATAATGTGTCTAACCCTAATTAGCGAGGCAAGTTTACATATCAGTGACATATACCGAAAAGCTGGGATATGAGTTCTTTTCGGCTGAAAATTGTTGTAAATTTTGTATTTTATGTATATGAAGCGTGCATGTGTAACTGTAAGACTTGAGATTAAATTAAACTTATTTTGGCTTAAACATTTGTTTGAGCATTGATTTGTGACGCGCCGAACCTCAAAACTGTCAAGTCAGAGGGGTCAAATTTCACTCAAGTGTTCCGTGAATATCACGTTCCTAAAAAGTCATTTCATGTGTTGCCCAAAACCATATTTCGAAAGCTTAGAGATTGCTTTTTAATGTAGAATGGTTTCTGCCGTTTGAAATCAGGTACCAGGTGTAATTTTTGGAATTGAATTTCGACAAAATTTTCCTTCCGTGAAATCCTCAAAATTTTGTAGATATTTAAAATTCTGTAAAATATTCTAGTCGCAATCAATTCAAGAGCACAACCACTCAAAATGTGTATTAAAATCCCTTTGATGCGATAATAAGCTTTATGGGTTGAATCATATTTGAATTAGATTCAAATCGAGCTCTTTCCGTAGCCCGGTCTAGGTCCTCGAAAAAGCGATCTGGTCGAGGTTATAAAGCGCCAAACTTGACACCCTCCATATCACCAAAATATTTATCCGATGAAACTAAAATTTATATTTTCATTAATAGAGTACCTAGGGTAGTCCACAGAATTTTTTTGG
>JAEMWC010000113.1:1207500-1212500 GCA_016490735.1 Pachyseris speciosa
AAATTGATTTATTACTTTGTCGTGAAGGTGAGTTGATTACTGTTTTTCTCTTCTAACAGTCAAGCATGTCAAACGCGTATCAAAAAGGTAGTCGACAACTGGTTTAGAAACTTTTTTTGGCCGCATGCGACCAGATTCTAACAATTTTGTGCGCATTTTTTTTGCAACCTTTTCGTACTTCAAATTGGTTTTCGTAGAATTAGTATTGAAGTGGATTAGTGAAAATGTGGACTTCTAAATGCAAAGACCTGGATTGATGTCTTTTTAAAGGGTAGATTTTCTATTATCAAGGCTTAGCCGCATGCCATGTTTCTTAAGAAATGCGCAGTGTTCCCACGTCCTATATCCACTTGAACGGAAAAAGATTTTTTCGCTTTTTATAGCTCTAGGTTTTGCTTTAGGGTTTTTCGATGTAACACGCGCTGAAAGAACTACCTTAAAGATATGCAATTGTCATCGTGATCGACTGGGGATATATTGGAGAGGCAGACGGAGGACCTACCAAGTTCCTACTGAACTTACTAATCATAAAGGCTCCAAAATGAAAGGGGATCGTTCTGTTTTGAAAAGGAACTCTGTCCTTATCAAGCAAATAACAGGAACTATCGTTCCCGTGGGTTCCGGTAAGAAAAAACACAGAAAATACAGTAAGCATCACAATAAAAGGTAAAACCATCTGTGTAACAACGTAGCTACTTCAGATGTAGATAGCGACGTTTCTGCTGGTTACCGGTAGGCCCGTCAGGTGATGAGTGCGACAGGTTAATTCCACAATTTGTAGCACTCTCTGGTTTGAGTCTTTGTTTTGGTGACTAGCGTAGCTTCGCGATCCACTGCTGCAATTTGGCCTCCTGTTTCTTCATCGTGAGCATCCACTCTTTGAAAAGTTTTTTTTTTTACTCTTTGAAAAGTCGGTTTTATTAACCTGTTATAGTAATCACAATTGAATTCTCTGATGAAATGCGTGGGTGAACAAATTCATTACAATTTGTGCAGTGCGTTATAAAACCCTTTAACACAAATCAAAATCATCAAATCTGATTTCAGTGGTACCATAGCCACAATCTCACTGAAATGCAAATTTGAGATTTATGATCCCACGTATAAAAGTGTGTGCTTTTACCTGTTTTTTATCCTTTTCTCCTTCTTAGCCATTTGTCGAGGGTGCAGGGAAATCATTGCTTACAGAGTTCAAACAGATGAAAGCGAGCCGCAGGTCAAGAATAAGCCTCACTGTGATAAAATGATTTAGAAGTTTCCATCTTACAAATGTTAATTTTTTTCATTATGTTTACTGAGGAATGTCTAGGGAAGACAATTGTAACCTATCTCAGCCTTATTTTATTATTTTTTTTAATAGAGTGACTGTGAAAAAGCAAGCCGTACCAGTAAAGTGTCATGCCGGAACAGGCTTCGCGAAGCAGCTGTAACACAAACATTGACACCTAAAGGGGTGGATCTGTCTTGGCGGATGGATTCTCTCTTGCATTATACACTCGCTTTGATTTAAAAAACTGTTGGTCGGTGAATTTCTTTAACTGTATTTTCGGCCGTATTTCAAAGAAGGGCACAATGCAAGATAACGGCTGATATGTCAGATACGAAACAAACTAGCAGGCTGGAAAAGAAGGAAGACCGCTCAGAGTTTAGTGACAGCACACTCTAGTGCTCAGATTCCAGTGACAGCAGGAGATCAAGCCTCTGCCAAAATATTTTCTTGCCCGGAGATCGCTAGAAGGGCTGTACAAAGTCTTTTGTGCGATATTCCGCACTCGAAAGACACTGTGAGTACGGAGTGCATGTCAGGTCTCTGGAAAAAGTCACCCTTCAAGACAGAGCTAAGTTAAGTTATACGCAGCATTTAGAAGGCCGAACTAAGGAGCTCTCCAGTGTTAGTCTGAGCAGTGACCCTCATTCCCTCTTGTTGAATATGAGCTTGGCGTTTAAGTCGAAACCTAAAACTGCAAGATTCGGTGAAAAGCAGAAGACCACAGGTTAAGAAGTCGCGAAGAAGATGCGCAAAGCTCGAGACGCTAACAATCAGCGATTGTTTTCAATTGATGAGTTCCTTACACCGTTGCAAATTTCTTCTTACTTCTCTTGCTTTGCGGCAAAAAGAAAGTAGCTAAAAATGACAACGCTTAAAGCCATCTGCAAAGAGTTCAATGCGCACATCTCAGGACGACGAAAGGAACCCTTCGTAAACGGTGTTGTTTCATTTTCGAGAGCTACAGTTGCAAAGCTGCAGCAGACAGTGTAGCTGAAAGAGCATGTACTAGCTTCCTAACACAGGTTCTTTTACACGTAGCATAACAAGGACATTTCGTTGATAAGAACCAAGTCGATTTTTTTTGTTCATCTGTTTTTTGTTGCTTTTGTTTTTATTTTTATATTGCTATTAATTATATTACTAAGGAGTTGGAAGAAATTGTACTTGAAAGTAAGATATACCTGTCATAATCAAGCACTGGCATGTCTTGAAATGAAAACATATGGGCATGCCAGCTGTGTAAAATTGAAAATAAGAATGGACAATAGCTATTCCTTCATTTGTCTTTAATACAATGTATTACTTTGATTGATGAATTATGTTTTCGGTGTCAGTTAAAGATTTGTGCGGCGAAAAAATGGTATGAGCTCGAGAACAAATTTCCCTTTTTTTTCTTCTATCAGAGATTGTTTGTGCTACTGTGCATGGACCAGGAGGAAGATATCGAGTCGAAAACTGAACAAAAATCTGATCAAATTAACGTAAATAGACCTTTTTAGCTTGTAGATTTTGCTTTCCCAATGTAGACCATGTGATCTTCCCAAGGGGATTTGCCTTTTTTCCTTTCATAAATTGTGCGTACATATGCACGTGAATAAGGCGAAATTTCAAAGAAACAGAAAGAAAGAATTCTCTAAGGTAACATCACATGACCTACATTGGGAAAACAAAACTGATACAAGCTAAAAAGGTCTATTATGTGCCATCAACGACTTACGTCTAAGGACACTTTGTTGAACAAAACATAAAATAAGAAGTCTTCTGGTAAATACCGCTGACCATTAATCTCTCAAGACATAAGGTTATTTTTGCTTCCTCGCTTCCACCTTGAAGACAGTTGTTTTCTTCCAACTTTGCACCGTAAATTGGGGTAAAATCATTGGCTTATTGAAATCTTCTCTAGATAATGCATTTTTTGATCGTTTGGAGCGAATGGTGACGTCAGATTGAGGAGTACAGGAAAGCGAGTCGAAAAGTGGAGAAATGGATCAAACCGTAAAGTAAGCTCCAGTTCGACTCAGTTTGTTTCAAAATTCATGGTCATAAACGAAAGTTTTCATCAGAGATTCAATCAACAGACAACATTCTTTTAATCTGACAACTGTTTCGGTCTTCTTCTGGTTTTTCTAGCGAACTGAGGAACTGTCAGTTTTAGCAAAATTTAAGAAGCTTGATTTTCATATTGTTTTTGCTCATTGCCCTGACGACCAAATAAGCCCGCCCCGCAGAAAGTTTTACAAATTTAATAACTACAATGTCTGTTGTAACCTATCCATGTAGTTTTAGTTCTAGAACTGATGTACTTTTTGAGAAAGTTAGAGAAACGTAATGCTAGTGTCACTCACAAATTTAAATGGCGGAGACAATGTGTAATTAAGTCACCGTTTATTCTATGCAGAATTAACATAATAACAAGCGACATACATGGAGGAAAACTAGAGTAGTAGTTTAGCATTTGGTTTAAGTCTCAAATTGAAGAATTTTATTCCACTTGAGAAGTAGTGTTTTGAATTTTGCAGTTTTCACAACAGTTTTCTAGTTCAAAGTTGGGTTCTCAGGCATCAACAAACACTCGGTGTTCCCATGGCAATAGTCAAGTTTTGACCCCAATAATGGTCATTTTTGAACATCCCTCATGAAGGTCTACTTTCATGTAAATTTGAGTGGGGGGGGGTCAAACTTTTTCATTTCCTACTTTGTTTGATTCTTACAGAGAATTGCTCTTAAGTCGTGTGCTTAATTCTACGTGAGGTCTGCCTACCGACATGCATGTGTGTGCTGCTGGGGTCTTTAATTTCCGCTGCTGTTCTTGAACATTGCTACCTATTGCTACTGCCATCGAGCCTACATTGAAAGAATTATCACTGCGTGAATGAAATCAACATAAATATTAAAAAGCTATACCTGAAAACTGAAAAGTTAACTTTAAAATAACCTTTAAGCCTCGCTACGCTTACATCGAGACATCGTGCCAATCTAAGGCACCGCTCAGCATGTAGTCTAGTGCCTGATTTTTTTCTTGCTTTTTGTGGTGTAATTAAAGCCGTACGCGCTTCGTTTTAGCGCAACAACTTGTTGCAAAAATGTTGTTGCAACTTGTTGCAAAACTCCCCAAGGTGGAGCCATATTCGGTACGGAGGTCACCGGTGAACTCGCCCGGCTAAAAGCGCGAATTTTTGGAAATTAATTGCGATCTATGAGATTTACATATTTATCTGGAATCTTTGAGAGGTTTGTAGCAATTTGAGGTATTAATGTTATAACACCATTGGTTCCTTTTAAGGTACAAAGTCACCTCAGACTACCTTTTTCTCGAATTTCGAACTCATGCAGAAGAAACCACCATCTTGCAACTCGTAGCCATGAATGATGGCAAACGCAATGATGTTTGAGTCTCTTATTGCCATGGTAACAGATCAAGCTTTTGTCAAATGTCTCTCATAGTGCTTCCTCGGTAACAATAAATGAGCAAAAATACTTAGTCAGTGAGGCAAGAAACAATGTTTTACAAATTATCTTTATACTGATCTGTGACATGACCCTAAACTGACTTGTGGAGTGACTCTTAGTATTTGCAAAGAGTAAAATCTTCAAAGTTTCACTTTGAAAAATGGGTGTTTTCTGCCTATATTTACCATCAATCTTTCAAATATTATGAATTAACAATTCAACAGATTGCCTTTATTCTGGTCCATTGCATAGAAAGTAAAATCATGGAAAGAAAATAATT
>JAEMWC010000113.1:1225000-1240000 GCA_016490735.1 Pachyseris speciosa
GTAATACTTATGTTTGCTCTGTTGTTTCTGAACCCCGGTCAATTCCTGTTGACTTCTCTTAACGATCAGTTCTTACCCTTTATTGTCTTTTCTACGGGCATTTATGTCAAAATAAATACCGATTTTTCTAAATTAATCAGTACAAGCTATTTTTATTACAAGCTAGTCTTGTTTAATTTCTCCACCTTCTCCTTCTTCCAGCAAAACACTCGCATCGTACTTTGTTCGCATGTAGTGTTTTTTTTTTTATCCGCTTTGAATTCCGTTACGCTTTCATCTGAAAGTAGTTAGGACTCACGAATGTCTTTTTTTTTTTTTGCAAACGTTTGCTATCGAAAACTCTTCGTTTTCCCTGCTGCTGCTCAATTGTTTTGGACACAAATTAAACTGGCCCAGATAAAGCCATGCGAAGTTGCTCACCTGGCTACATATATATATATGGCCTTCAGCTTTTCTTTTTATAATCGCTACATACCAGACTGGAATGGTGTTCCATCGAACATCATGCATGCACCTTCTTTAAGCAGTTTTAAGTCCTATCTATTACATTATTTGTGTCAATTTTAAATCAGATGTAGCTTGTGAGTGACAAGTATGTAATTTAATTAGGTTAGCTTTGGATTGTATTTCAATTTTACTTCTTTATTTTTAGTGTCAATCTCAAAGCAGGGGTGACTTATAAGAGGCAATTGTTTGATTTAATTTGATTAGGTTAGCTTTGAGCCACGTTTAAATTTCACCTCTTAGTTTTTAGAATGTGTAATACAGTAATAGCCCTCATATAAGAACCTGAATGTTCCAATTTAGCCTAAATAGGTTCTTTTATAAATGGTACTCAAAGCAAATTTAGGCTACCAAGGTTCTTAAAATAGGTTCTTATATTTTCATATGAATTTTATCTGAATATACTATATATATGATAAATATCATCTCATAATACAGTATAAATAATTTATTTGTACCATAGAGAAATGCCTATAGGCAGTTCACTGCAGGTACAGTATATGCCCTTAACAAAACATAACAAAGAAACTTATTCAGCAGTTTCTACCTTTACACTTTTACAGTAACCCCACTGATAAGAACCTAACTTAAAATTTAAGCCTTAATACGTTCTTATGTGGAGGGGGCTTAAAATGAAAATTTTAGCCTAAAAGGTTCTTAAAACCCAGGTTCTTATACGTGGGCTATTACTGTATTAGATAATATTCTTTGTATGGGAATTTACTTTCTCCCAATTATTCTCCAGTCATGCACTTTTTTTTGTATCAACTTAGATGTATTCACATGACAAAATATTATTAAACTTAAAACTTAAAATTAAACTTAAAGTAAGCTCTTTCCCATCAATGTACACATCGTTTGGACTTCCTTCTCCTGCATGTAGTCTTTCAATTAAATTTATTCATAGCTGGTCACACCAATCTTGTGGAGAAATGTGGAAATGTCAAATGTACATGGAGAAATGTGGAACTAGTCCTTACCTTTCTTGCAAAATAGAAAATCAAGTTGAGATGGCTAACACGGATTTCCAGCACTTTTGATTTGGTAAATCATTACCTTAAATCCTCATACTACATTGTTAATTACCTTGATAGTGATATCAACCAAATGCCCAATATTTTATTATCAAGTTGCTTAGTCTTGCACTTGGCTGGCCAGAAGAGCAGCTGGATTTCTTTTTGAAAACACTGTAGGTGCATTGATTGATTAGCTTAATGTCAGCAAGCAGTTTTTTGCGTTAGCAAGGTCAAGAAGTAACTGATCAAAAGAAATATCTTGGTCTTAATGCATATCATCTAAATATTTTTATTGATTTCCATGTATCTTTCTTTCATAATAGTTTTGAGGCATACATATATCCAGAGGATACACAATTTCTAATTTCCAACTTTCTCATGGGAGGCTTTGGATAACTGAAATTGCATTCATTATGAAGTGATGATCTGAATCACTATTCTTGGTTTGCAACCACGTGATAGGGCGGCCATGTTGGAGGTCAAAACAATAGAAATTTTTTCGGAGAATTTACATAAAAATAGAATTTGGTTCCCAGCGGAGAGAAAGGCCATTGTTCTTGACCTCCAACATGGCTGCCGTGACGTCACTTGCAAACCAGCAATATATCTGATGTCGGATACTAATTCAAAATAGCATTCAACAGGCTTCTCCACCAATTTCTAGTGGCTCTAAACCATAACTAAGTAGCCTACAGTTGAACGGGGAAACAGACCTGTCCTTAGGTATTGCTCTAAGAAATGTTTTGTTTTAAAAATTTATAGATGCAAACTAGCGTTGCAGGTTCTTTTTTACACAAAGTATTAAAGATTATTTTAAAAAAACCTACCTCAATATTTTTCTTTTGCTTTTTAACATCTCCAAACTCAATTTGCAAAGGCATTTTTATTACCTTACTCAATAGAACGCTTGCTTTTAGGAGGGGTGGGGGTCCAAATCCGTAAAAGGGGGTTCATATCTGCTAGCAGTTCTGGACTAGGAGGTCCAAATGTGATCCACAAGCAGATCTGGACTGGAGGGTGCAAATCTGTGGGCGGTCCAAATCCACTGTGCCACTGGGTCAGATCACCTTTCCATACTATTTTTTACAGTATTAGGTCTGTAGCTTGAGTGAGGTCAGATAGGTGATATGACAAGCAGACTATATGTAAATGCCAGTAGAAAAAGAATGCTTTTGGAGCTCCGCTTTTAGGCTAGGCTAAATATATATTACCCTAATAATAATCATAATAATCCAACATGGCGGCCATACTCCAACTGATCCCCTAGTTTACAGCGTACAGACGTATATCTTTGATATAGGGCATCTGTGTCATGGCCAATTGACAGCTGTCAAAACAAGGTTTCCGCTGACCAGTATCACGTGACCATATCGCGGGCTCAAGTTTAGAGCTCATCGAGGTGAGCTGTCTTTTTTAAGTTGACCGCTGACCAGGTAATGGTTTTCGATTGAATCGCGGGCTCAAGTCAGGTTAACTTAACCAAAACGAGACACCCAAGCCAAAACGAGGCTTCATTTTTCGCGCGCTTTCTGCGGCTCGAGATTTCACATTCAGTTGACTTCTTCATTTTGAGCAAAACAACTTCATCTCCTTCGAAGTTCTGTCTTTTAATTCGCGGAAAAGGTTAATTCTCAACCGGTAAAATGGAAGAGGAAAAGATTTTTCTTAGGAAATTCTTAAATTTTGGATCCACTTGTATGGCACCCGGATTGTGTGGTTGAAAATTAACGCTTCAAGGGCTTGTTCACTTTACCGCGGCATCTTGCAGCTCACCAAGAAAGTTCACTTAACAATTCATCGGCATTAATGGGAGGAACGAGTAGCTCAGTCTTGGTGGAAAAAATTATTTCTTTGGACAAACCATTTGCTATTTTTGTAGATGCGTGTTTTTACTAAAGTGGATCGATGTGTATTTTCAAGTGGTAGAAAGCTCGACAACACAGGTAACTTAAATAAATTGAAGCTTAGCATTTGGTTTAGTCGTTGCTACTTTTGTTCAGGAAGGAAACTTGTATTTTTGTCTCGACTGGATATAAATAACATTCTACTCGTTTTTGGACACAAAGAAGTAGCTGGTCAAATTGTTTGTTTGTTGTTTTGCTAGCAAGCGAACAAGTGTTTTTCCTCCGTTTGGCTGAATGTACATGTTTTTCGACGTCTGTGTTTCTGGTGTTAAGAGCTGAAAGAAACGTTTGCCCTTATGTTATTAACAGTAATCGCAATGATACCTCGTAAAGTATCATTTATGTTGTGCGCGACGAGGGCAATTCAGTTCAGCAAATTTCTTAAAACACAAGTGATATTAATCCTTAATTTTACTCTGCCCCATGCGATTACCTATCCAAACTATCAGGATTGTTTTCATTTTTCTCTTTTCTACAACATTTAAGCCTATGTCTAAGCTTAACTTACTACGAAATATGTTTGTCAATCCCCGGCTAAAAGATCAAACATTTTCATCCAACATCGTGTTTGTCACACATAACGTTTGGTGGCTAGACGAATAACAATGTTTGACCAAACAGCAGACCAAGTGAGTCGAAAAATGATTTTTGCGTATTATTGCTGAAATTTTCGACATTATGTGGTTCATTTGGTTGCTTTTTAGCGTTTGTGCACGATTTGTTTGTTGGGGTGGCTAAACGATCAAAAATTTGTTCGTAATGTGAAATTTCGTATGGACATGTTTGATCTAGATCAAACATGGAAGTACGAAAGCCATTTAATGCACTCTTGAGAGAGGTAGCTAAACCTTCAAACATGCTTGTCTAACGATGTTGGATGAAAAATTTGATCGTTCTTTGATTGCTAAACTTGTTTTCGAGGTTGAGGTTTTTGAACCGCAGTCAATTCCTGTTGACTGCTCTAAACATAAAATATTGGCGCAAGGAAAGCCATGCGGTGTTGTTCAATACCAGTAAAAAATAGTAATAATCGTGGAGCTCCGCTTTTAGGCTTGGCTAAATCTATATATTTATTCCACCAGACTCTCATATTCCTACAGGACTTTGCCTGCATCTTGTGACCAAAGGTGTGCTGAGTTCATCTGCATACATGAATAAAACTCGTTATCTGTTCGTTAGTAATGTTGTGCATTTTTCTTTTATATTTTACCAGTTTTGAGAGTTATTCACTATAAGTAACGTCTGAAGCACCGATGTTTTTGCCTTTTTCAATTTTCAAGTAGCTAGTTCTTTAATTATTTGCTAATGGTGACCTCCCAGGTATTGATAGCACTTTTGAACCAATCACATTCGTTGTTCTGTTTGCTGTATTGGTTGCATTCCCATACTTCATAGATTAAACTTAAAGTTCCCTTCAGCTGTTATCCTGGGCATGGCGTAAGGGTGCTCTGAAAAACAAGGAAATCGGAGGAATCACCTTATGACTTTACTTTGACTTCGATCGGTTTACACTATGGCTGCTTATGTCTCTCGGCGGGTGGGCTTTAACGTCCTTACCAAATTACCAGCTATTTGCTTGTTTGTTTGCTGTATGAGAGTAAATGCCGAGAGCCTAGAGTTGATGGTTACTAAAGCACGCTGTACCGCAAACTGCTACACTCTGGTAAGTAAATTTGGTCAGACGGTATTGAATAAGGAAGCGGTTTACACCTTGATTGTGTAACCTGTAAGCCAACTGTTGAAAAAAGCCAACTGTTGTAAAAGTTCTCACACTTTCACACTGACCTGTCTGTAATGTCGTTATTTCCAGAGTGAGGCTGTTGATAAATCCTAAAGTTCATAAAAGTTAACATAAAAGTTCATTGTTCAACAATATTAGAAGTTTCTGTTATACCTTTTGTTCGTTGTAATGTTACAAAAAGTACTGTTCAGTTGCCTATTTCGTTTGGTTGTTTTTTAACACAATGATCTTTAACTTCGTCGCTCTCGTGAGCGAACGTTAGTGGGCAAATTTATTTTATGGAATTCGTTGCATACTTCTTAAGAGACACGCTTCATCAGTCTTCCATGATTTGCTCAAGTTTCGAAAAACGCCGTTGGTGAAACGTTCATACACCTCTAAAGCTTAATTTAAGATCGATTTAAGCTCAGAGGGCCGCTTTTCTGAGAACCACTATGTCATGAGAAAGCATCCTGTTTAGGTGTTAGCGTTAAGCAAGCAAACGTAAATTATAATTCAGGATAGTTCACCGCGAAAGCTTTAATTCGAGCAGTACTAAGTGTCGAATTACCCACCACGCAGGGTGCAGACTAATGGTAATGGATTTATATACCTCACATATCACGTAATTTCATGACGGTTTACAATTCTTCTCTAGGGTGAGATCTAGTCTGTTGAAGTTTAAAGTCCACTATCGTAGAAATTGAAGTGCTTCTCACCGCTATTAATGTTCTAGTTAATGATATTTTGGGAATTAGCCATTTTACTTTTTCATATATCCGTGAGCTCAATGAATGCAAAATGATGACCTGTCGCGTCATGGACTGGTGTTTATGCATGGGTTCCAGTGTGGCAAATGATTATAATTAGAGCGGTTTCCTGTAAACGTCAAAGGAAATAAGCCCAAACAAAAGAAATATATTGTTCCTTAAACTGCATAGTATAAAAATATACCATTTCATCGGCACAAACCACGCGAACATTTTTCCACTAACAATTGGCATATTTCTACTCTGAAAGGTCATTCTTGTAATGCAGTTATGCGGTTTCTTAAGCGAGCAAGCTTAACAGACATTCAATGACGCTATAAGAACCCTTCAAACAATTAAAATGACAATTCTTTGTCTTTTATGAAAGAGCGGTGACTTTGTCTCACCGCTCAGGCTTACAAAGGGTTGGCGCTCCGCTTTCCTCTACATTTCTTTTTGATAATGCCTTTCGCGGATGCTCAGATGTTTTCCATAAATTTATCTGTTTGAACAGCTATGTTTACCATTTTTTTTAACGTCATTTCATGTTAGCAAATATTAATGGATTTTATTTAATTCTGGTTGAACTAACGTGACTTCCTAGAAATGGAAAATTTGCGTCATTTCATGTTAGCAAATATTAATGGATTTTATTTAATTCTGGTTGAACTAACGTGACTTCCTAGAAATGGAAAATTTGCTGGCTGTACAAGAAAGAGTTTGATATGATTTATTTTTCACTGAGTTGTGACCACCTTGCCTTCGAGAAAACACAATGAGTCATCGACTGACGTTAAAAGGAAGTTATGTGTTTGGAAACAACACGAATTGAAAGCAGTATGCGTTTAAAACGAACGTTTTCCTCTTTTATAACGGTGGGGGGTGGGGAGGGGGAGGAGAGACGGGTGTTGACGGCTTTTACTGATCAACCCAAATATTCTAAATCAAATGCTATAGCCGACTAAACGTTACCCTTTATCAGTAAACTATGCTGAATGTTTTTTGAAGCAAAGGAATCTCATTCAGTAAGAGACTGTACCGTATTTATAAATCAGCTTAAAGCAGTCAGCTACTTATGTGGTTAAAAAAGAAACCTAAAAAAACCTTTACCTGACTTCAGGCTTGATTGGAATTTGATTTATTTCGTGTTCGTATACTAACAGGCTTCTAGCTTTGGTTCCGATGTCTTAAATTACTGTTTTAAAACCTTACTGGAGGTATGTATGCTTTTTGCATAGGAGCCTTGGGCAGTTTGAATGAATGCCTTTCCCAGCTAAAGTTGAATTAATTTCATCCAGACCTCTACCTCTACCGTACTACGTTATAAGAAAGTACGAAAAATGGGTTGTATTAGCTAGGAACACATTTGATTAGATGTTACCCATCCTACTGATCTCTCACACGTATCAATGGTTTACTACCACGATCTTCTTTACTCGATTATTTTTGTAGTCATTCTTCCTTGATAATTCAACATCTTTCATGCAAAGGCCTCCACTAGAGGTATTTTATCGGAATTAAGAAAGGGAGGAGTCGAGGAAGGGGTTAAAACACGACAATAACGCAGTCCTGTTGCATACTTGATGTAACGGGGATGACCACTTCCTTATACGTAAACTTTACTTTTTTGACCTTGTAGTTTGGCGATCACAGCAGTGTTTCAGATAACCTTTGCCAGACTTCAGCGTGCCAAGAGGTAAGTCACGGTTTGTGTGATTGAGTAAGGGATGGAAGGATTAGGGGGGGGCGTTAATCCCGGTTAATGACACCTCATATTTATATTGAAATAGCAGAGCACGATATAAAACACAAAATGACAAATGTACCCCAGCAAAAGCTGCGTTGAAACGTTGGTGCACTATTTTGGTGGATATCTTAAGGCTGAGAAAGCTGATGGGTATACCAAAATCATTTCTGTATGTTTTTAATTGTGTGTTGTTTGTTTTCGTATTGTTTTTGTCTACATATATATATTTTCTGTTTTTTTCAATAGCACTCTGATATTGCCCGCTTTGAAGGGATCGTTTGCCGTTTTGTTTGCCAGTGCGGGGGTTATCCTGCGAAAGGATCGGAGCGAGATCATTAATGGCGCAATTACTGATTACTGATTCCTTTTTGTTTCATGGATCATTTGCTGAGCAGTTAAAGAAATCATTGCTGAACTCATTCGCTGAGTCCAATTGTGGCCCCGCGTTGTTATCAGCGAAGTAATTTAGGAAATCGTTAACAGTAGTGAGAGAAGGCAGCTAGCATCTTCGGCAGACCAGTATCGCGTCCAAAATTCAAGGAATGAATGTATTCTGTCCCTGAACCTTTTTTCATCAAATTTATTTGTTTCAAAACAGAGAACACTTTTAAGCTACTCACGTAACTTGCATTTACAGCACTGACAGCACGATACAATGTGGTACTTACGCGATTTACAACACTAACACATATTACAATATCGTACTTACACTATTTACAATACTGACACTACTTACAATATGGTACTTACACTATGTACAATGCTAAAACTACAGACAATATGGTATATTAACAATAGTTACAATACGATTTTCGTCAACAAGAATCTCCTTTATTGTCATACTTCTGGGCACGTGTTTAGTTTGCAACAGTTGCACATATGATATACAAAACTATTGCAGTTATTATCATTACATAATAACAACTGCACTTTAAGTAAACACATTGAGAGAAAGGCGAAGGTATCTTTTGTCATTTTTTATGTCATTTTGTTCTTTTGCAAGTAGTGTAAGTATATATGATATTGTCTGTAGTTTTAGTATTAAATAGTGTAAGTACCATATTGTAAGAGGTGTTAGTGTTGTAAATAGCGTAAGTATCGCATTGTATCGTGCTGTCAGTTGCGTAAGTGCTGTAAATGCAAATTACGTGAGTAGTTGTAAAATTGTTCTCTGTGTTGAAATAAATAAATTTGTTTGAAAAAGGTTCAGGGACGGAAACATTCATTCCTAGAATTTTGGACGCGATACTGGTCTGCTGATGATGCTAGCTGCCTTTTCTCACTACTGTCAACGATTTCCTAAACTACTTTGCTGATAACAACGCAGGACTACAAATGAACTCAGCAAATGATTTCTTGAATGTTCAGCAAAAGTAGGGAGATAATTCGAAATTTTAGGACCTTGAAAGAGAATTAATGTAAAGTGCTTAATGTTTGTAAGACAGAAATGAGGGTGGTAACAGTCATCCATTCTGGTGCCATAGAATGGCACCTAACGACCTAACGAACTAGAACCTAACGACTTGTCTCAAACAAGTTGTGGAACATTGGAGGAAACAATTGATTGCGATAATAAAACATAAATTTAGCTATTTGAAACGAGTTCACTTGAAAAATATCGAGGATACCCAATTTAGTAAACAAAGGAGCAGAATGTGCTCGATAATCGGAATTGGTGAGCACCCTTTTGCAGTATGAATATCCTATTTAAGTTGGACACATACGTGAACGACCAATTAAAGTTACAATAGATGATATAGGGATAAATTAACGCGTAGTACAGAGATAGTTTAGTTTTAATTAACTGATAGGTAAAATCGGGCCCTGAATATTATTCCAACTGATTTAGAGATTCGCTTACAGGTATAGCTAATGTGGTATTTTCAAGTAAGGTGCTCGTCCATGTATATTTCTAGGAACTTAGTTACATTAGTCTGTTCCAGAGAATGATTTCCTAAAAAAGAGAGAGAGAGTACAATTAAGTTTTGTCTCTAATGTCGCAGAGTAAGACGTAAGACGCGTTGGATTCGAAATAAGTGGGAAGAAAGCGTGCGACAACAAACTATCAAAGAGTGTGCTTGATGATTGTACTGAAGCAGATCTAAATTAAAATCGCCCATTATATAGCATCGTTTATTTTCTTTGGAGAATATCATTAATTTTTTCAGGGAAAGAAGAAGTTACGTTTCGATTAATTTGGTGGCCTTTTAACAGTGCAACAAGTTCTTTGTGTAAATAAATACCTACCCCTCCACTGGTTTTAGATTTGCGATAATTTGAGATAAAATTATATCCGGTGATGTTTACCAGCTCTGAAGTGGCATCGTTTAGCCATGTTTCTGACACACGAATAACAGAGAATGGCTTAAGAAGATTCCCCCGCCTTAACCCTCTTACAAGGGGGAGGGGGTATGGATGCCACCCCCCCCCCCCCAAGGTTTTTTTAAGATTTTGTCAGGGATTTTCTCTGGACATCTGTCCATTTCAGTAGCTGTTTGTTTACCTTTAAGACATCTTTTTCTGGTGAAAATCGACCGGTAGATGCAAAAGATATTAAAAGGCAAGTGAATATTATTCCTTGAAATATTGTAAGCTTTAAGAACCCCCCCCCCCCCTCCCCTCCCTCCTTGTACCACGGTGGGGATATGAGTTTGCTTGTACGTCCGAGGGTTAAATTAAATTATCTTGCAATTTGATAACAGTTTCAAGAAAAGCACTTTTGCCCATGTGGCATCGCTATGGTGATATTTGATATGGTGATAGTTTCGTTCTTTATTTGTCAATTCATTTTATTGCAAGAAAAAATGTTGAGTTGTGGGATGCTGTGAAATAATCCTTTTGCTTCTCTTTTTCAGTGCTTATCTCCATGTGGAAAAAATTTTCTCAGCGAGACATTATGCCTCCAAGGCTGTGTGAGTATCAATTAATCAAACTAAACTTACAAGCATTATAATTTCATCAGTACCAAAAGTGGTCTGAAATTCACCATCTTGCTAGTAATCAGATTTCGTTATACCTGCAAATTACTCTCTAACAGATTTTACACTGATTTCTATCTAGCTAAATTAGAACTTAGAACTTAGAATAAGTACTCACATGAGCTAGAGTTCCTCTAATACTGGGAGGGACTGGTCAACGGTTTAGAGCCGGTGGAGGTGAGGGATACGGCCTTTAGTGATCTAATGGCAGGCAAAGCAGACTGCTTAAAGCGACTTAATGTGTTGCTTGACACGACTCCATAAGGGAGCAAATTCCATAGACGAATGGTTCTTGGGAAAAAAGAGTAGTTAAAAGATAATAGTGAAGATTACTGGGATTTGATAATTTGGTGGAAACAAAGCCAGTGATAAAACATCTCGTTTGTTTTCTCTTACCTTTAGAGCAATTCAAACAGTTGCGAAAAGAGCTGCAGATTTCTGGCCCATTCAAAGAATTTCTCCTCAATACTCAACGGAGATGGCTCCATATCACCAGCACCAGCCATACCCAGAGTGACAAACAAGACTCTTGATTCCATTACACTGGAGTGGGATCATATGACCAACACAAGTGGTAGTCCTGTGTACATCATTGGAATGAGCTACAGCGGGGATTCGCTACTTTCTTCTTACTTTTTTGATCGCGTATGTAAGAGCGTTTGTTTTATTCAAAACCGTAGTTAACTGATAGGAAAATAATTTGTTTCCTTTAAACTCATTGTGAGCCTGCATTTTTTCTCAGGTCTTCTTTAAAGGGGTTCTTAAGGATCAACATGAGGTTTAATGGCTGCGGTCGCATAAAAGGGCATTCACATCAAATACTAAAGTTCTGAATTCTGATTAAAAAAATAAGAATTTTGCCTGATCAAACAGACAACAGAACTTGAATTAATCATCATTCCTCATTCTCTAAAGAGACTACATATAATGAGTCAGCGCATTAAGTCAAGAAAACGAAAGTGTTTGAACACATTCAAGAGTTTGCTTCACCAAGAGTTTGCTTTGCTTGCAATTAAACCTAGCGACACGTACATAAAAGTTTAACTCCTCTGCGCTTGCTCTTCTCAAAGATTTATCAAGATTTTGAATATTTTAGACAAATTGCTAGATAGACAGACAGGCAGAGAGTCAGACAGACACTTAATAGCGCTGCCCCGGCCTCCCCATACTCATAGGAACCCGTGCTTTTCTCATGGTAATCATGGCTAGCGGTATTGCTCGTGGGCGTCACCGCACGACGACTACTACGACGAGGACGTTGCCCAATTATTAATAATATCCTGATGATAATAATAATAATAATAATAATTTTCATTTTTCATTTTCTTTATTTACTCCACATTATCATATTGTATAAGATTTTTTACAGTGGCTAGGAATAGAGAAGAAATGGAGAAGGGCATGATATAGTAAACTAATTATATGCCCTTTTAAATTACAATACATAACTTGTTAAGCTAAAAAGAGGAAACCTTACTATACATAAATACAGGAGATGACAAACATGGGAAAAGAAGTTTTTCATGGGCGCGTGGTAGAAATAACAATGTCAGGAAGCTTAATGCTGTGAGGGTAAAAGGACGGAATGAGTTTGCGGAATGGCATGCGGCATGACTTGCGGAACGGCATAATTATGTGGTATGTAATGTATCCAGAATGACGCGAAGAAATTAACTCAACTAAAAAGAGTTAATTATTCTAATGCCCAACACAGTGAATAACCGCAGGCCTGGATAGTCACCGATCTCGGTCATTTCCACAACTAAATGTTGAAAACAAATTGGTCAGGATTTGATCGAGAAATATTTCAGTGTTGAGCACTACTGTTCACGGGGCTTGCTTTGACATATATTTGGTATTAACGCTTGAGGTGATTACATTTCTCTCGAGTTTGATTTGACCGGCCGCCGTGAGGAAAAACATTTCAAAATTAAGCACGTGCACTACTCTCCACCGGGCTTGCTTTGGTATAAACATTACACTTATAAACTCTTGAGATGATTAATTTGTTCGCGAACTGTAGAATTAACTACATAAAGGGTGCGCTTTTAATTCTGCATAATTTATATTACATTCCGCATAATTATGCCATTCCTTAAGTCATGCCACGTGCCATTCCGCACACTCATTCCGTCTTTTACCCTCACCGTGAAATTTCGACGTTATATGGTTCATTTGGTTGCTTTTTGTCGGCTGTGCACGCTTTGTTGGTTGGGTTGGCTAAATGATCAAACATTTCTTCGTAACGCGAAATGTTGGATGAAAATGTTTGATCTCGATCAAACATACAAAGCCATTTAAATCCAACGTTGGGAGAGGTGGCTGAACGGCCAAGCACGATGTTGAATGAAAATGTTTGATCGTTTTTCGATTGTTTAATTTGTATTCGAACAAACATACGCGTCGTGTATTGTTTTCTTGTAATGTTTTACTGTTTTGAGGCTTTTGAACCGCGGTCAATTCCTGTTGACTACTCTTAACATAAAATATTGGTGCAAAGTAAGCCATGCAAAGTTGCTCAATAATAGTAAATTAATGATAATAATAATAATAATAATAATAATAATAATAATAATAATGATAATGATAATGGAGCTCCGCTTTTAGGCTTGCCTAAATCTATATATTAAATCTTTACTGAGTGTCCTAGGTCAGTACTCGTTACGTCTTTTTGTATATGTTGAGGTTTGTTAGTTTTCTTCACTTTTGTCCCTGCTGGTGACTTTTATCACTTTTTCAAAGCAACGGCAACGCCTTTTGTTTCTTACCTGATAGCTTCAGACGTTTAAGTAGAAACAAATCGAAATAAAATAAGCTCTTTTCAATGGAAGGATCGCTAGACTTCAGTATTCAGTATGACTCTTGATGCAACCCGCCCCTGGATACTTTTACCCGAAAAGGTCCATTTATTTCATCCAGGTGTTTACAACTTCTCGTGGAACTCTAGAGATGAACGAACTTTGCTTTAGGGTTCCAGACTATGGACTAGACTTCGGAGGCCGGCACTATTTCAATGGTATATACTACAAATTCCATATAGTGGCCGTCACAGATAATTCATCTGTTAGTCATGGAGCAGAGACAAAACGTATAGGTAGGTTCTCGCAGAAAAGATGGTTTTTACAGTATACTTTACCTCTGATTTCAATTATCTATCTGTAAATCTGTTGCAACAATTAAGGTATGGTAACTTGATAAGAGAATCATTAGTGATTTTGCAATATCTGCTAATATAACAAAATTTCTACCTACAGTTAACTGCTTATGTGCTTGTACTCAAACGATTTGGATCGATAATTATAAAAGGACGGAATTCGCGAAGCCTTTTTAATTTCATATCACCTTGCAGCACTACCTATGCCTAAGCCAGTCAGGAATATAACTGTAACAAGCATTGTATATGATAGTAACAAGGCTTTTTCACCCAAGCTAAAGTTGTCGGCTTCTTGGAGTCCACCGGCAGGTATGTACATCTGCTCTTACAATATAACCGCTTAATTGCTCGTTTCACATAGCTAACGCTATTTAGGTTCAGTTGTTTTGTTTATTAATACGATACCCTCTTGAAGTTTTCTTAGAGAGCACTAGGTTCCAATTTGGTACACTGCATGATGTGAGCGAATTTTTGATTCATTATCATCATCATCGTCGTCGTCGTCATCATCATCATCATCGTCACCATCATCGTCATCGTCATCGTCATCATCATCATCACCGTCATCATCACCATCAATATCAATATATATTTTGTTATACAAAACAAGTACTAACTAGCGAGAAAAACTTATGTACGACATTTGCTTAAAATGAGAAAACGTCCCAGTAGGTCATCAAGGACTTTGCCATGCTTGCCTTGCTAGTCAGTGTGTACATACAGAGGGCGATTGTTGTCGATGCCCCTCTACACGTTTGGGCAAGTGTTCGTGCGTTCATCCCACATAACCTGCATCACACAGGTCATACTGAAAGCTATACACAAAACATTGTGCTTAACGATCTGTGGTTTCTTTTCTCGTGTATTTAGATCTTGACTTAATTTAGATCCTTGAGTTGTTTATAGTCGGACTCAATACAAGCAAAAGTCTTCATACAATTTTTGACATGCGGTATGATCATTATTAATTTAGTGAGCCAAACTATTCTCGCGTCATAAATGTCTTTTCCTAGTTACATTGACAGTTGCGTCACGGCAACACCGAAACTTGGGTTTTTCTCACTAGTTTTTACGTTTTTATTATCATCATTATCATTATCATTATGATCACAGTTATTGTTACTGTTATTGTTAATGTTATTGTTACTGTTACTGCTACTGTTACTGCTACTGCTACTGCTACTGCTACTGTTACTGTTACTGCTACTGCTACTGCTACTGCTACTGC
>JAEMWC010000113.1:1247500-1413495 GCA_016490735.1 Pachyseris speciosa
CGAGTTGGTTATAATCATTTCATATCCAGCAAGCCCGAGTAGATTAATTGTTTTATTAAAAACTCTAAGACGCATAATTTAGAATCTGAACAAAAAAAAGTGAAAGAGAGGAACTCAGAGAAAGAGAAAACCAAAAAAAAGGAGGAAACATTTTTCCATCAAATGACTAAACAAAAAGGGCGCGAAAACCTTTCGGTGTGTTGTGACGTTTCCGAGCAAAGTTGAATGAATTTAATGAAACTGTCCGAGAACAACGCTGAAGCTTCAGATTAGGGTCCTTTTTGGAAAAAGTGCAGAGTTTATTTGCTCTGAATGGTTGTAAATGGTCAGTAGTTTGGTAAACAAATATTCAATTATTCCTCAAAGAGGGTGGAACGGCTTTCACGTAGATGTACGAGACGAAGGAAGCGAATTTGTAATCCATCAAAACAACAGCACAATGGGCGAATTTCATCAAATGAAGACACGACTTCAATTTATTTTGTCACCAAACTTGGTCGGAAACAAGATATATGAGAGATAAACAAGACAAATGTCCAGGTTGTGCTTCAAGAAATGGCTTATCTCGATGCGTGGAACAAAAACTGGAACCGCAGCCGAACAGAATAACAAAATCAACAAGAATGGCGATTCTTATTTTTTTACAAAACATCATATGTGTAACCGGAAAGTTTGAAGCTGGTGATTGATACGTTGCATTGAGCGCAGGTCAGAACATTTTCAATGTGTGTTGATTTTTTAAAAAGTGTCACTGATCGCTGGAAAGATTTTCAATAGTGCGTCATTGCTGCAAATTTTAGCTGATTTGACACTTGTTGTTGAATGCATTTTATCAATTTCGTTTAGTTAAGTTCAATAAACTCTTTCGGTATTTCCGTAAATAAAAATGCGTTTTGCTATTAGCTAAACACCAACAGCCTGTAAAATTTTCTTAACATTGCAAAAAATGTTTTTAAACACGATCCCACCACTGTTTCTTGTCGTTCTAAAACACTCAGCAATGAAAAGTTGCATTCCATTTGTATTTTGGTTCCAGTTTGGAAATTTCTACTTGTTAATTTCGCTGCGAGACGACTGATGTTTTTAATAATGGCTGCCGCTTCGAGGGAAAATTTTATTGAGCTTCCTCTGTTTGCTGAAGCATTCATTGACCATATAAGGTAGTGCAGGTATATGACCTGAGAGCCTGTGTCTGGCTAGCCAATGAAAATGCTGGAAATCTGATATCCGTAGTTCAGTTTTTAATAAACACAAATTTCAAAACCCACATTTATCAGCTATTATACAAGTTGGATTTAAAAAAGTGCAGCGAAACAAAACTAAACACTGTAGGACCAGGGAGATTAGGGACCATTTTAAATACCTTATCTTCGATTCAATAACAACAACAACTAAAGAAAAGAAACATAAGAATTTTTTATCGCTCTTAACATTTCAAGTATATAAACAGACTTTCTTATAGATCACATGACATGCCACAAGGCTATTTCTTTAAAAACTGCGCTTAATAGATGTTCAGATTATTTCGATTCCAGCACAAGTTTGAGCCTAGTTTCTGCGCGAAAAAAATCAAAAACAGTTTAACACAGCTGGATTTTGCACACTTAGTGTAAATGAAAACAACCGATGAGTCTTCGATGCGCTTTTTGAAACTGAAAAATGGTATAGGAATACTTTAGTTAACTGCTTGCGATCGTTATAGTGACGGGATTTAAACAAGTTATGAGTTTCTAGACTATCGCGCCTCGTTTTCTCATCCCTTGACGAACCGATATCAGGGCGCTTAAAACAATCACGCATACGGTAAAAGAGAATCGCAAATGGCTAGGATATTTTGCGGTAGAGGTACTACAAACCGTTCGCAGTTTTGTAGGCCAATACCGAAAACAGACTTTTGAGACTGAATAAAATGTCCATCGTTGTTTGGAAAACATCTGTACGGTCAGATGCCAGAGTTCAACCTTTGTTTGTTAATTATTCTAAAATTAAAAGTCAATACTAACCATTCCAAGCGTGGGACGTTAATGTGTTTGATCTGAATGTGGAAGCACATATTTATTTATCTGTTACGATTCATTCGCCACCGAAATTGCTATTTTATGAATTTTTCATGTTTTGATCGCGACTGGTGAAATGAACAGACTTAACATCAAGGCAAAAGAGGACAAAAACTGGGTTGGCACAGTGGTGAGAGCGCTCGCCTTCCACCAATGTGTCCCGGGTTCGATTCCCGGACTAGTACTCAGTGTCATATGTGGACTGAGTTTGTTGGTTCTCTACTCTGCTCCGAGACGTTTTTCTCCGGGTACTCCGGTTTTCCGCTCTCCTCAAAAATCAGCATTTGATTTAATTTGATTTGATTTGAGATTTGTAATTAGTAGGCGAAGAGCCACCTTGTGGAAGTACTACTAATAAATCGTTATTATTATTATTATTATTATTACAAGTGAAACCGGAAATAACAATATATAATTATATATCCCATAAAAAGGTAGATTTAAGGCAAAGAAACAAAATGATGGTCGAAAAGGGTAACTTTTAATGCCATATATTACGGCGTGACACGACTAACCTTCTTCAGGGGCAACACTGAAGCAAAGTAAAAATTGATAAAACGGTTACAATACAGGAATAGAAATAATAGACGTGTACTGAAGCGGCTACCAAAAAAGTGGCATTCCCAAGGTGGTAAGAACAATGATAAGTTGTGATGAATTTGCAATTTTGTTAGACTCTGCAGCAAAGTTAAGACATAAGTAGATACTGCTACGTAAGGGGTAGTACCAGAAGAAAAAAGTACAATCAGTTGAAGGTTCAGAACCCCTACCCCACCCATTCATGCACTACTGACTTATTATTTAGACCTTGTAGACATTGTTTCTCTCACTTAACTGCTCATGGTTTTGAAAGTTATTTGTTGCTGAGCCAGCAAGCCAGAGCTTACTAATAAATGTAAAAAAAATTGGTTGTATTGAAATTTGGGGGTTAAATGTTGTACAGACGGAAGATTGTATTCATATTTTTGTGGATATTTATTATGAGTGGGCTTGGATCGAGGCAAGTGTATTTGTACTTCTTTGGGAGAATAGTCGACAATTTTTCTTTATTATTTTTAATTTTTTAGTTTTTGCATATTAATTCATTCATACCAGAAATCACAAGTGTTAGTTGAGAGAGAGAGAGAGAGAGAGAGAGAGAGAGAGAGAGAGAGAGAGAGAGAGAGAGAGAGAGATACTCTGAAAACACGCCTATCCGCTCTTGTTCTAACAGTTTTTTACTTCACGATAAACCAAAACTTAAATATTTTGCAATTTTTTTCTTTGCTTAAAATTACGAAGGAAGACATTGCCCGCTATGTTTGTCATCCAATGGTAGATTCTCCACACCTCGCGATTCACACGTCATTTTGTTTAACCAATCACAGAAAGTGAATCGACCTTCTGAAACGAAGCGACGGTTTGCTTGCGACAGCGCTGTAGCTGTGGTGAAAGTGGTATTTGCGGTTAAGTTTAACAAAGTAATGGGAAATTTCTAGTCCGAAGCTTAACTACATTCAAAACGGTGAAATGATTTTGAAATTTGTTTCATCCTGTCTCATAAAACCTTAGACCAAGTCAGTGGATTAACGAGCACATGAACGCTGTGCGATACCTCGTTCGACTCTCTCGTTCCGCCACTTCGACTAGGTCACCTGAAGATGTGCTAGACTGTGAAAAGATTTGTGTGGTGAAAGAGCTGTGGTGAAAAGCTGAAAAGGTCGCCAAAATGGGAGATTTGCCGTCAAATTTAACTAAGTAAGCATAAAACTTTATATCAAGTCAGTGGATTAACGACGTCCACGTCAACGCTGTGCGATACCTCGTTCGACTCCACTCTCCTTCCGCCACTTCGACTAGGTCAGCTGAAGATGTGTTACGGTAGACTGTGAAAATATTTTTAACTGGCCACTCTGGGAAGAATTATATCAAGGCTTGATGACGGCGTTTTTTGAACTCGCACAAACAGCCGTGATTTTAAAACTTTTCTCTGTTTCTGCTGAATCTTTGACATACAATTTTTAGCTTTATAAAATTGAATTAAATTATGTGAACCCCCATGCATTACAACCTCTGTGAAAACGTTTTTTGTAGTACAGTAGTTTTTCAGATACAACATAATGTTTCGCCACTCAAATTAAACTTATGTGTCGGAATCGTGTAATTCATTAGGGTAATCCATTTGAAAGCACGAACTGTTCCAGTATTTGTTTATGCGCAACTATTTTTCTTAGGCCAATACTTTGAATAATGGCTTTATTGTACACTTTGTTATAATTGTAATAGGTAATTTAGTTCATGGACAGTATAAAATAAAGTTTTGATGTCTGTGCGAATGAAGGTAACGTTTTAAGTTCCGGTTTAAAATAAAGTAATAATTTATTCCGTCACTGTTTAAGATACGTTTTTAACCTTCAAATATCGTATTTAGTAAAATTACTGAGCTTGCATCGGTTGCCTTAAGCAACTTAAATTGTTTCATTTAATGTTAGAATTAATTTGATTTCATTCGCATTGCTGCAACTTCTAGTTTAAGTTTTATAATTTCAAGAATTAAACAACACTTTTTAGGTGAGAAGTGCATTTAAGTGTACCACAAACGCGCTTTTTTTGTTTTTGTTTTGTTTTTTAACAAACAGCAACAACTATCTGTATCAACTTACCTTCTCAAGTATACATTGTCCCGGAGCAGACAGCAGCCATAAAAAAAAAGTCGTCAAAAGTTCCGTTTAAAGAAAATGCAAGTCCAGTCCGTGGTCCAGTCCTTGGCATTTTTTTTTTCTAGCTAACCTTTTGTGGCGCGGCGTCGCAGTGAACAAAAAGCGCGCGAAAGTATAGCCTCGTTTTCGTTCTTTCCTCCAGGCCCTCTCCTCTGAAAAAAATCTTAAACATCGATCATCGCCAAAAGCAATTGTAATTAGAAGAAACTGACAACGCCATCATAAAGAGCATACTCTCAAGCCTTAGGCAAAATTTTCTTTTATTCCTACCTCAAATGGTCGTTGAGCAGGAAGCTGACAAACTTTTCAGTTAGATTTTCTACTGCCGCACTTTTTTAGGAAAAAGTAATCATGGCCATTTTATAAAACACTATTTATTAAACTACAACTTCGCTTAAAAATATTCTTGGAGAAAGGTTCTAGTAAACTTTTAGAGCGAATATTAAACTTCGGTCCGTTCTGGTCACGTGACCGATGACGTCACAGCCTTAAAAATGACAAAAATGTATATTTCATAAAAATATCTACCAATATCCAAATTTTTGTTTCCTCGCGTTTAATGCAACGCGAGATAGCACTTGTACCCAGACTCCCACTTTTTGAAAATTGTATATACCTCCCTTAATATTTATATTTTGTTCGGTACCCGGGCAGTCCGAAATGGCTCACACCATTGTGCTTCAAACCACGTTGACTGCTTTTTCAATAACAAAATAATTTCGTCACAGTGAGCAAAAACGCACTTGTGAGCAAAGTCACGTGACCAATGACGCCATCGCCCTTAGTCTTGTACAATAATTAGTTTATGGTAAGACTTATTTCTAGACAACGTGGGGGTCTTGCTGCCCTCAAACTGACCAAGTTATTTGGGATTGACAATTTTCCAGCTGCAAAGGATTCTGGGAAGGTTCTTATTATAATTATATATTATTATTTAATTATTTAATTATTATTATTATCATATATTCAGCGAGAACAGACATCAGATTACAGTGCCTCCTATATCTCTTTGAAAGCTAGTGTCAATCTTGCCGCAATACGAAACAGAGGTAATGGCGTTTAAAAATCAGTTTGGTAAAAAGGGACGAACCATAAGAACTATATTTCTAAAGTGTTTATCTGCCTCGTAAGCATTTGTTAAGTGATTCAAAGCAAAGAGACTTAACAATCAATCAACATTTTTCTTTGCAGGTTTACGCATTGAATAGATGCATCCCGAGTAATGGAACAGCGATAAGCTATCAGTATCCTGGTATGTGCATGCATGTTTGGTACTTGTCAACGGTAAACAACCTGAATTGTCAGTTTTCGCCATGCTTGTATGCGCACGCTGGTGGATTGGGTGTGGTTCTTAATGGTGCGCTCGCGCTGTAGGGACTTCCAGCATCTAATAACCGTTCTCAGTTAATATTCACGTAAAAGTCACCAAGGTTTCCTAAATGTCATTTACAATCAGTTTTGTATGTATTGTCATCGAAGACAAATTTGCGGCTATCATTGATATTGTGAGAGGTATTTTGGCAAGTCAGCAGATTTAAAAAATCATCCATAACAAGTTTGGGCCAATTTAGGCGGTTTTTGGGGGTTTTAGAGAGCCGAAAAATCCAATACATCTGCTATGGAGAGCTTATGCTGTAATCCTCACGTTAAGGGACGGTAATTGTACCACTCTGTGGTCAGTCAAAGTAAGCAATCTTAGAACAACTTTGCCCTCCAAGTTTTGCTTTCTATGTTGGAATTACGAAAGACGATAAGCCGACTTTAAAGGCGACTTAACATTCACTGATTTCATACAGTTTTATCTCCATTCACGACCACCAGTCGTAAGCGGCCATGTTTCCGAAAACCAATTTTTTTCTTATTCAAGCGCGAACACCTCTTGTAAGCGACTGCGACCGCATTAAAAGATATTCCAACGTTTATAACCTCCCGTAAGCAACCGCTCATAACGTATCTCTCCACGGGCGCAAATTTGTTATAACCGTCGTATTCAATACGACGCTCGGTTAAGGTAAGTTACCGCAGACGTAAATGTCCAAGCCGGATGTGTATGGTGGCCGAGGACTACCACTAAGTTTTGAGGTCCATTTTTGCTTTTTTTTTTAAGCAAATAAATGTGAAACAAAATGAAAATAAAATTTAAAATCAAATACAAATGCAATGCAATATAAAAGAAAATGCAAATAAAGTCAAAGTCAAATGCAATTAAATGTAAAACAAAAAGCAAAGTACAAATCAAAATCAAATTTGATTCAAATTAATATTGAATACATTTTTAAATCGAAGTTAAAGTAAATTAAAATTGAATACACTTGGAAAAGATAATGTAAAACAAAATTAGTGGCAGCGCTCGGCCATGCGAAAATTTACTTTCGTTTGAAAAATTATTTCACATGGCCGAGCGCTGCCACTACCATGATGCTTTGCGCGCTTCAATGCTTCGAGTACCGGAGCAACTACAGAACTCAGGGCCAAATTTTGAGTGCTTGTCGGTGGCTCGCCGGCTGGACAGTCGCTTCAGAGCTTTAAGAACGAGGTAGATATACAAAAGAGTGGCTCGATAGCTCGCCGGCTCTGCAGTGGCTTGAGTGCTGAAGAACGAGGTAAATATGTTTTGGAGAGTGGCTTGGTGACTTGATGGCTCGGTAATGACTGGCAAGCCACCGAGCTGGGAGAAAAACCCTACAAAATTGGTCCTAGCCTGTATCTTGTGGTGAAGCCGAATCGATAGTAGTCTCAGTTTCGCAGCCCAGTTTCCGTTGCGTGACATCTCAAAAATTAAAGCGATTAGGCAGCCACCGAGCCGCACTGAAGCGACTAGCGAGCTGGCGAGCTTTTAGTGGTCTTTAGTATATCTGTATATCTACCTCGTTCTTAAAGCACTAAACCTGTAGTTGTTCTGTAGTTGCTCCGGTACTCGAAGTATTGAAGCGCGCAAAGCATCATGGTAGTGGCAGCGCTCGGCCATGTGAAATAATTTTTCAAACGAAAGTAAATTTTTGCATGGCCGAGCGCTGCCACTAATTTTGTTTTACATTATCTTTTCCAAGTGTATTTAATTTCAATTTACTTTAACTTCGAAGTTAGATCCTCTTTTAAAAATGTATTCAATTTTAATTTGAATCAAGTTTGATTTTAATTTGTACTTTGCTTTTTGTTTTACATTTAATTGTATTTGACTTTGACTTTATTTGCATTTTCTTTTATATTGCATTGCATTTGTATTTGATTTTAAATTTTATTTTCATTTTGTTTCACATTTATTTGCGTAGAAGAAGCAAAAATGGACCTCAAAACTTAGTGGCAGTCCTCGGCCACCATAGATGTGTTTCCCGAAATAAACTGAAATGAGCAAGCAAATAGGAACGCTTTGTCAAAGGAAAAATACCTTGTTTATGTGGAGTCCTAGATGATCCTGTCATTTAATTTTGTGGTCTTAAAAAATGCAACGTAAAAAAAATTAATGTAAGCAAGTTTAAGATGAATCCGTTGCATGTTCAGGGTCTAAATAAAGGATGCACAACAAGTTATATTTAAGGCTACTGATCTTTGATTGCAGTCAAGTTTTCGACGTCTTGTTGTCTCTAAACGTTAGAGTACTGCGTATATCTGTGCCATTACCTTATTCCAATTATTCAAAATTCCCCGCGCGTAAGCGACCTCCAAGGATTGACATTTTAAGTGGTCGCTTACGGGAGGTTCAATCTTTTTGTTTTTTCTTTTCGATCTTTACTTTAATTCTCCTTGCAAGAACGTGTCATAAACTAAATTAATGAGTCATGTTAATGTAATATCTTATGTTATTTCCTTGTTACGCAGGTTGTACAAATACTACCAATTACCCTAAAGAAGCCTGCTACAGATGTGAGATACCTCTTTCTATGTCCATTCCTTTTCAATTCTGTTTCCTATATGAACTCTAATTAGGGAGAGCGGATGCTTCGACACTGTGAGTGCTAGACGTCAGTTAATGTTTTGGTTATAAATCAGAATTAGATTAATTGTCCGTAACGTTTGTCAGTTGTCAACGTTTATCACTAATTATGCTTTCTATGAAGTATGAAAATGATTAGCAATTTACTAATGCTTTCAAAACGTTTACTAGAGATACTGTGTAAACGGCTTCTTACGCACCAAGAGTGACTAGGGAACCTTGCGTATGTGTCTATTGCTCTTCAAGTGCGCGTAAACCTATCAATCATCACACGATGACACGAACATCGACACTGTTATGCGTTATTACATGCATTTATTATATGGCTTTTGTTTGGAGCCGATATAACGCGTGCTCTGATTGGCAACATTAGCAACAACATTGACTTTATTTTACAATTTGAGGGAAAGGCGTTTGTAGCTCGTAGCTTAAGCACAGGTATGCCAGGCGAGTTACTTCAACAAAGTTGTATAATATATAGATTTAGCCAAGCCTAAAAGAGGAGCTCCACGATTATTTTTTAATGGTATTGAGCAACTTCGCATGGCTTTCCTTGCGTCAATATTTTATGTTTAGAGTAGTCAACAGGAATTGACCGCGGTTCAAAAACCTCAAAACATTAAAAAATTACAAGAAAACAATACACGACGCTCCTTTTTTTTTTTTAAACAAATTTAACAATCAAAAAAACGATCAAACATTTTCATTTAACATCGTGTTTGACCGTTTAGCCACCTCTCTCAACATTGCATTTATTCTTAAATTTCTTTCCTTGTTTAATCTAGATCAAACACTTTCATCCAACCTTTCGCGTTACGAAGAAATGTTTGGTCGTTTAGCCACCCCAACCAAAAAAACGTGCACAGCCGGTAAAAAGTAACCAAATGAACCACATAAAGTCGAAATTTCAGCGATAATAATATACACAAAAAATACTCAATTCTGATTGGCTAAAATAGCAGTGCAGTTTTGCTGTAACACAGTGCAAAAACGTGTAACACGAGTGCAAAGTTGTAACACAGTGCAATTACAAATGTATTTTGATTGGTTTAGAAACAATAGAAATTTGAATTAGCCAGTCAAATCGTAGCTGTTTCTATAGCAACAAGTTCGAGGTAAGTTTGAGCCGCGTTGAAAATTGTGAAAACATAAAACAATGGCCGGCGTTTGGAGCAGGTTTTCTTTCGCAGAGGAGATGAAAACAGCTCTAAAAACGAGCATAGTGCGAAAAGGACTGCTTTTTGGCTGTCTATTTGGAGAAAGTGATGTCTAGAGAAGGTAATTACCGACGAAATCGAAAGTTATGAGCCCGTTAATCTTATATAACACTTTGCTCAAGCCATTTTACACCGAGAAAACAACAACAAACAAGACGAAGATTATGAACCAGAAATACTGAAGGTAATGATTGTACAACACTTGATAGACACTTGAAAAACAAAGCAGCCTTATAGCTATAGCCTACAACGGTTTTGCGGCTTAAAAAACTTTAAAAACATTGACAAAACTGTTGTTTTGACCTTCGCGTGATGAATAAATTATTTTTGCACGTGATTCACCTGCGTTGCTTCTGCAACACAATTTTTTCATGTATATTATTAATATCTAATCACATGATTTTTCTCGTGCAATTTGCAATAAATAAGCACAAATTGCACTCGCCATACCGGCTCGTGCAATTTAGTGAGTCTTGGAAAAAATTTACTCGTGCTTATTTATTCCAAATTGGGTGTCTGTAAAACGAGTAAACAGCCCGGAACCTGCCGGAACTACCCGGAACCTGCCGGAACCCACCCGGAACCACCCGGGACCCACCTGGAACCTGCCACAACCCACCCGGAACCCACTCGGAACCTGCCGGAACCATACGGAACCCACCCCGGGCAACAAAAAAATATATATTAAAATGTAAGAAATTAATCAAAATGAAAATTAATAAAAATAGGGGTGGCTCAGTTGTGAGAGCACTCGCCTTCCACCAATGCGGCCGGGTTCGATTCCCGGACTCGACGTCATATGTGGTTTGAGTTTGTTGTTGGTTCTCTTCGGGTTCTCCGGTTTCCCTCTCTCCACAAAAACCAACATTTCCAAATTCCAATTTCATCTCCTTGTAATTTACACATGGAAAACGCGCTATATAAGTTTTAAATTATTAAAAATAAAATAAAAAATAATAACAATCAATTAAAGAAGGATATGAAAAAGGACTGATAAGATGTTTTCAGCTATTAAAAAAAAAAGACGAGAATGGGACGAAACGTGACTAACGGAGTGCTTGCACGACAAAGGTCAAAGTCCAAAGAATTGAATAAGGCTTCTTCCACAAGCATCCGGATATTTTTGAAAACGGAGATTTTTTTCTACGTTTTTGACAAAATTTGCGTCCACACGTAGCGTATTAGAATCGTTTTCGCCTGTCCACACTTAAATGCTAAAACCGATGGAATACGATAGCTTCCCTGACAGAGCATGCGCAACGCAGACTGGGACAGGCAGGACTCGATTTATGACATCATCGCATTCGAAAACCTCCTTTTTTGTCGGTCCACACGAGTACGATAAGTCGGCGTTTTCAAAAATCTCCACTCTGGAGACCGTTTTCGAAAACCTCCATATCTGGTACCCGAAAACGCCGTTTGTGTGGGGACGATAGCTGAAAACATCTCATCGATTCTTTTGTATATCCTTCTTTAATTGAGTGTTATTACTTTTATTTTATTTTTATTAATTTTCATTTTGATTATTTTTCTTTTACATTATTATATATTTTTGTGGTCCCGGGTGGGTTCCGGGTGGTTCCGGGTTGGTTCCGGCAGGTTCCAGGTGGGCTCCGGCAAGTTCCGGGCTGGTTCTGGCAGGTTCCGGGTTGGTTCCGCGTTATACAGAAACCCTTCCAAATTGCACTCGAAATCATGTGATTACCTAAAATAATACGCAAAAAATCGTTCTGGAGACTCACTCTGTCTATTGTTTGGTCAAACATTGTTTGTGAGTGCGTTTAGCCACCCAACGTTATGTTTGACAACTGATGATGTTGGATGAAAATGTGTGATCGTTTAGCCGGGGCTTTAATCCTTAATTTTACGACGACTCATTGCGATTACGTGTTAATAAGATAAGGGCAAAAGTTTCTTAACGCTGTTGAGGCACCGAGGTCGAAAAACAGTCAGCCAAGCGGAGCAAAAACAAACAAACAATAAAAATTCGTATTAAAAGAGGTTTCTTAAAACATAAAACTGTAAAAACGAACGATAAAATCCAACCTTTCGGAGTAGTCACTCGTTTATATTTTCCTTGATAATGGAGTCATGACTACTCCGAAACGTCGGATTTTATCGTTTGTTTTTACAGTTTTATGTTTTAAACAATTAAAAAAACAAAGAATTAAATTACTTCTTTGCGTCCAAAACGAGTGCAGATGATTGTTATTTATGTCCAGTCGAGAGAAAAATACAATTTTTATTCCTGAACAAAAGTAACAACGATTAACCCAAATTTTAAGCTTCAATTTATTTAATTTACCTCACTGTCCTGTGTTGCAGAGGTCTCTACCACTTGAAAATTAAGTAAGCTTCAGTAAAGTAACAACAAGCATCTGCAACGGTTTGTCCAAAGAAAGAGCTTCTTCCACAGAGTTTGAGCTACTCGTTCCTCCCATTAATGCCGGTGAACTGTTAAGTGACCTTTCTTGGTGAGATGCAAGATGCCGATGTAAGGTGAAAGCCCTTGAAGCGTTGAATTATTTTGTTTTCAACCACACAAGTTTGAAGCTTTTCCTGAGAAAAATCTTTCACTCTTCCTTTGATCACTTGAAAATTCACTTTCCGGCCTATCTTTTTGACAAGGTCTTGATTTTTATGCCTATTACGCGAATCGAAGATGAAGTTGTTTTGCTTAAAATGAAGAAACCAACTGAATGTGAAATTATGAGCCGCAGAAAGCGCGCGAAAAATAAAGCCTCGTTTTGGTTTGGGTGCCCTACACCAGGCTTGAGCCGGCGATCCAATCGAAAGCAAGTACCTGGTCAGCGGTCAACTTCAAACAAACAGCTGACCTCGATGAGGTCTTAACTTGAGCCTGCGATATGGATACGTGACATTGGTCAGCGGATACCTTGTTTTGACAGGTGTCAATTGGCTATAAGATGGATGCCCAGTATCAAAGACCCCAGTATCAAAGACGTACGCTGTAAACTAGCTGGTCAGCAGGGCCAGGTGGAGTATGGTTGCCATGATTATTATTAGGATATTATTAATTATCGTGCGACTCCGTCGTCGTCGTGCGGTAGCTCCCATGAGCAATACCGCTAGCCATTTTTACCATGAAAAAAGAAGTTGACGGGTTTCTATAAGTATGGTGCTCCGCTATAATGAGCTAATTAAGAAAACACGCGCGCGCGCGCGCGCTAAAGGCGGCGAAAAACCTTCAACTTGTCACGCAACATTGTTACGTTGCAAGTTTTGGTCAATGTTTCGCGTTTTTCACCTTGCGTGATTAACTTGACCCGCAACAAAAACATTGGTTGTGGGTTGAAGAAATGCAGCGCGCTGATTGGTTGATTTGCTAGGACACGAGCAAATTTGTTACGCGACAAGTTGTGAGTTTGATGAAAAACGAGCAACAAAGCCAAAATTTGTTGCTCAAAGTAGACCCGCGCTCTACTTTTCGCAACAACTTTCTTCAACCCGCAACAAATGTTTTTGTTGCGCGACAAGTTGATCACGCAAGGTGAAAAACGGGAAATATCGACGAAAACTTGAAAGAAACAATGTTGCGCGACAAGTTGAGGGTTTTTGTATCTCGTATTTCGCCGCCTCAAGCGCAGCTAATTGCAGCTAAATGCTAGGACATTACTCTCCTGTAACGATTAGAGATTATGCAAATTAGGATAGGGAAAAAAACGAAGGGTTATCCAAAAGTCACGATAAATGACGATGAACACTCGCAAAGTGAATAATATGACCCTCGCGAACGTCGAATTTCTGAAGGAAATGAAGGTACATCGGTAAATTACAAACTTTACAAACTTTGTTTCTTTAGGACTGTTTGTTAGCCATCCAATAAACAACATAATAACCTTGAACGTTTGGTCGTTGCGGCAAAATCTCAAACCTGCGTATCGCTAGGTCAATACGGCAAGGCCTCAGTTTGAGATTTTCACGTAACGACCTCACTCTTGGTTATTAGATAGTTAATAATGATGACATCATATGGAAAGGTTATATGTTAGATGTTTGTAAAAAGCTAAACAACGCTTAGCACTTTTACAGGCGTCTAAACCGAGCTAAGGTATCCCCTATATATCTTTTTATTCTCTGAGCGCGCCCTCTGGAGTGAAGGAAGAGAAATGACAACTATGGCTCAACGTGCGCATACCAAGTACAACACAGACACTTTGCTGCCGTACCTTTTTGAGGATTAGAAAAGCAACAGAGCGCGTTACGCATTATTTGGCAAGATCTTTCCTGTTATATATACGGATAATTTTTAAAAGCTAAAATATCACTACACTGTATGACCTCGAAACACCTCTGACAGCCAAGTTTACGAAATTACGAAACTATAGACTACATTCATAGCTGACGTCCTTGGATAGTTGAATAGTTTGAAATAGGCAAACTTTCCACGTTCAAAAAGTGAAAAAAATAGATTCAAGAAGTATTTTATCAGGTGCAGGTGTGAGAGATCATTTACAAATATCATTGTAATGTAATTCAACCCCCCCAGGGATCGTAATCGTCATCACCATATTTTTAAGTTCCTTAGACGGACTTACAGTAGTCTTAGTTCTAGTTTGTACTAGTTGTTCTGTTTTTTTCAGTTGATCCTCCAGAGGCCCCTAATGACGATAAAGCAGTCAGGAATATAGCCTACAGTGTAGACAGTATCAACAGCGATTACACCTTCAATATGAACGTTACATGGGACGCACCAGTCTATCCTCACAAAAGAATAATACTTTACATAGTTTTATGGATTAGAGTGAATCCAGCTGCGATTCTGAGTTTCCCAACATTTCGTAGCACTTTGGTAAGTCGTTATTTCATTTCCTTTGCCTTTTGAGAGTACAATCGAATCCATGAAAACTTTGAAATGTTATCATAACAATGATAACACTACCCTGGCTCCAGAGTCCCGTTGAAAAAAAATCAATATCCCTGAAAAGCCAAAATAGAACGCGAGAGAAGGGCCTCTGGTCGCACGAGCCGAGAAACTCATTTCCTTAGGACAGAATTTGTCCCAGTCTGCTGATTGGTTCTTCAAATAAACAACAACTCCGATTGGCTTAGGAAAAGCGTGGCTTCCCAGCCGACAAACCGGTTTGGACAGAAAATATATTCGTAAAATTATAGCGGCTGCTCCCAAAGATCGCTTTTCTGCGTTTCGAACTGCTGTTCATTGGAGTCCAAATTTCCAGTGCAAAAAGAAGCGTTGTTGGCGTTCCTAAGCCGTAATGCACATGTCATCGGCTTCCCCGTGGGGTCGACCCCCGGGCTAACCAGGGGGATTGTAAAATCAGTCAAGCAAACTTGAGAAATTTCCCTGGGGGTCGGGGAATCTCTCAAGACAAAGTCCCCTGGGTTAGGTGCCTCTCAGCTGAAAATTCCCGTGACATCCGTTTCAAACTTGTGAATTCCCCCACCCCCTAATCTTTGATCGTAGAACAATTACAAGACTTTCCCCTACCCTCGGGCAAAGAATCCCGTCCATCTCCTTGTATTCCCCCACATATCTCCTTGGTAGGCCCGGGGGTCGACCCCACGGGGAAGCCGATGACATGTGCATAAGGATGCTTTGGCTGTTTTACCGACGAGTTGTGATAAATCCTTAATCTTTGAAATTGTTCCAGCAATTTGCGCCGGTCTACATGATCTACATGTCCTTTTGGTGATCTGCCCACTCTCTAGTTGCCCTTATTTACTCACACATTCAAGATCTTGCCGATAGCGGTATTGCAGCCTGCTTTCTTGGTTATTATAGCGTTCTGGTTGACGACGTAAATGTGTTAAAGCATAATATATATAATATTTACAAGTCCAGAGCTTATTATTCAGGAGGAAAGGTGGCGAAAATTCCTACAAAGCAAGGGTGTGCTTGATTTCTGAAATTTTCCAAGACTCCATTTAAGTTTTCTAACTTTTTCCAACTCTCGTACGCATTTCGTGCAGAACCGAGAAGAGGCATCATCTTGTTTACGAAGTTACAAACAGGAAATCCCAAAAGATCGGATAATCGCGCCACAACGGTTTGACACGTTTAGCTTTTTCGCATTTTCGCCATGGAATGAATTTAATTATCCTGTAGTCATAAACTATCTAACTCGTGTTACAAACCCTGCAGAAATCGTCCACGCATGAACGGACAATTTTTTTTTCCAGCATACCGATAAGGTTTCACGCTTCGCTGCAACACGCGCCGATTAGAAAACATCGATGACAACCGGTTTGGTTGGATATTTGATACACGAAACTGCACAGAAATGAGGTTCAGCATTCGTGCGACCAGTGGTTATCTTTTTTCCTCTCGGCGCTTCGCGCCTCGTTGCTGCGGCTTCGCCGCGTAAATTCCCTCCTTCACACAAAAAAAATAACCTCTGGCACCCAGGGTATGATAACACGTGATTTCGAACAAAATAAATGTAATGGGTTCCAAGTCAACAGCACTTTCTAGTCATTACGATTCGGAAGGCAAACTATAAGAAAGTGTTTTAGGGTGAAATGAGGTACGGAGTCTCTTTCCCCAGCATTTCTTCCCTCGATGTTTTCGAAATCTCAACAACAACAACATCTTTATTCGCCTTGTACTTAATTACATACATATATAAATAGAGAAAAGGTAATATTTGTTTGTACTTAATAAGTCCTGGAGCTGAAATAATCCTAAGATTTTCTAGCCACTTCTCCAGATTTTAAAGTTGTAAGGAATTGAGATAGAATCTATTTTCAGAGAAGCAGTTTTAAAAGTACAATGTAATAAGGGAGAAAGAGTATATGCTTAAGTTATGTTTAACTATGCTGTTCTGACAGTAAATAAGGTTTCAGTTGTTTTGAGAATTGGTATATGTTTAGTTCTTTAAGATTTAAGGAAATATTGTCCCAGACAATACATGCAGCATATCCGATTGTTTGTTTTCCCGTATTAGTTCAGAAACAAATCATTCGAATTGGCTAAAAAGCCAAACAAAACTGTGGCTGCCCCCGAATGTCGCACTTGCTGGGTCAGAAGGAGTTTGACGATAACAAGACGACCGTTGTTATCCGCAAGATAACACTTTAATCTTCAGGTAACAACTAAAGTTCGGTTTTACAAATGCGGATGCTCAGAGGATTACTACGGATCACTCTTGTGATAAGACGAAAACATGGCCGCCCTCGTAGCTGCGCGGTCACCAGGCAAATTGGTGACATCCGCTGACCTTACTATTGGCTTACTACACTGACCGCTGTAGTAACAAACTTTTGCCAAATTGTTACTTTTACAGTAATGTAAAAAAAAATTGCATATCAAATGTTGTTTTCACTTAATTATGGAGTCAAGTTAACAGAAACCGTTACCAGGATACATTCGATTATGTTTGCTTTGAATGAACACCATCACACTATTTTCGCACAACGTTAGGAGGGCTAAAATGTGAGATTCCACAAATAATGGTGTAGATTGCCAAAAAAAACTGAAATTACTCAATGTCAGCATTGAATTGCTGTGGATTACGAGGATGGAAATAGAGCATTTGTTTAAGAGACTAACATGACTTGCCCTTCCGACCAAACTTCATTCATTAAGTTAACTTCATTAAGCATACTTTGAATGAAAATATTTGACATCTTTTTGTAAATCCAAAAACAGTAAGCCTCGTGTCAGTACCCCTTCAATATAAAAAGTGGTTATGGGCTTAAAAGGACAACGGTAGCAGCTTAAGCTGCTCCCGCACCCCATTTTTGTCACATCTCAGGCTCAATCGGGTTATAATCCTAAAGGATGGGAGAGCGACTTAAATTGAAAGTTCTCTGCATTATAGAAAGCCTGATTCAGTATCTAATTGGACATCGTTGCAGATGATTGACTTGGTAATCTTTTGTATTTCAGGAATCCTCAGTAATGGTGGGACCACTGAGGCCAGATCAAGCTTATACCATCCTAGTAAGAACGAAACAAGTCGCAATCATGCGTAACTTAGAGCATTATAAATATTATCATAATAGCAAATTGTCTCCATTCTTTCCCTTTTCGGATGAGAAAAGACGTTTGGTTAGCAAGTTCTTGATATAATGATGATGCATGCAATTGAGAACACTGCTTTATACTTTTTTATTTGATTTTCTTATCCCTGTTTACATATGTCTTATTTGCTTATTTTGGCGTGGCTCATTACTTCAGGATCTTAGGACCTGGCCATATATCCTTTTATAGGTATTAAAAATAAATACAGATATCACCCGCTAAGTGCTAAACCTGCTCCTCCCCTCCCTTTCCGAACAGGTGTTATGTCGCCACTTTAACAGCAACAGCTAAATCAAAGGCACTGTACTGTAACAAATTTCAAGAAGCATAAGTATAAAGCGATACGACAGTAATAACGGAGTCACAAGAGAACATTTATAACAGCGAAAATGTTCATTATATTGTGACTCACAACAAAATGAGTATTTTCGCTGACGGTCGTGAAAGCGATATTCCGCACGTAATGATTTCAAGGCTATATTTTCCTGGAGAAAGGTTCTAAAAAACTAGTCACCCTTTAAAGCACCAATATAACTAGACGGTTGACGCAAATAATGGCAATCTCCTTTGAAAATATATTCTTTTAATGGCTCACACCGGTTTTTAGGGGTCACCTTGCAGCTCTTACAAGGTCTCACATGATTGGAGACCACCCTTCAGGTGAGACAAAAGAAAAAACAACACAAACAATGGACCCTAGCCCTAAAACAATAGGGCTGCGACACTATCCCCGCCACTGAAATTTAGAGCTTACAGGAGCTGTGAGGCTACGGGCTGTTAGCACTTAGCAACTCTTGTACTTTGATGGATCATAACTTTTTACCTTTATACATAGTTCTGTAAAATAAACCCTCTATCATTGGTGAACAAGTTACGAAAAATTTTCCACTCAATTGGTTACCATATTAACACTATAACCTGTTATACACACCCCTAATTTTAGCTTTACTGTAGCGCAGGACACTTGCCTTTGAATAAATTCATGAACCAATTTTTGGGGGGTTAGATTATTCACTTTCAAGCTTCAAATATCTGAAATTTCGGGGTTGATTCAGATGACATTGACAGGGATCTTTAAGGATGATGTAGCCACATCAAGATTGTCGTTGTATTGGCGGATGGCGATTTATGGTGATATTTTAGGTTACTAAAGTTAGAACTGGGAAAAGCAATGTCTGTGTCCAAGTTCCTGATTGAGAAGCGCAGTAAAGTAAATAATGTTATTACTTAGTGACTCTTTTGTGATGTGACAGTATGAGATGTCTCAATTTCAAGACTTGTTGAAAGTTATTGGCTTAAAACGCATGTAGTGCCCCGCGTGGCCTTAAGCAACAATAACTCAAGTTCGAACAAGGTGATCTCCGTTTGTTATTGCTGATAAGTAATAAGCCTGTCAATTTATGATGGCTCTGAATCCGCTCCTACAATTGTTTTAACTTTGCAAAAAGTTGCATTTTATAACAATACTTATTTCACAACAATAAGGAAATGGGGTTTATTTTTGCTTATAGCTAAAATTAGGGGTATTTTTGTGTTGCTGTTGTTACCTATTATGTAAAGGAAAGTTTCATAACTAGTTCACGGATGATTGCATGGTTTCTTTGATATCGCGACGTTGCTAATAATTTATAACGTTTTGTAGGAATGGTCCATCCAAATTAAAGTGCTTCAAAATACTGGAAACCAGTGTGAGCTTCTTTGGTTTATTTTTTTGGGGGAGACCCAGGCCTCCTTGTGAATACATTTGATGGGGCAAGCTAACTTCGTGTTCTACCACCTCTTGAAATACGGCGACCGCGGTTAAACTTGAAGAAAAAAAAAACAAGAGAGCACACTTGCAGCTCACCCAAATATAGCTTGCATGTGTTTAACACGTCCCGATATAAGTAGAAGTTCAAGAGGGGTGACGGCTTACTGAACTAAGTCCATTTAGCCGAGAGGTTTCATCTCAGGAGTTTTGTCCTCTGTAAATTTGCTCATCCCCGAAAACCTTCAATAGTATGAAAACTACAGTAATGGCATCCTAACTTTGACCCCGTTAAGATGTAAATGATGAATGACGCTGGGAATTTCACAATATTTTATGCACAGTCGTAACGGTGGTTTAGAAATTCCGGTTTTCTCCAGAACTCTGGCAAGTTTGAGCATAGACCCAGCAAAAAGAAATAAAAAGAATGAAATAAACCTCAATAAACCTCAATTGCGTTTAAAATAAGTAACATTAAAAGTACGAGAAACATGTCTCGCGAAATGTAATTGTTCTTCCAATTCGAAACAATGTAATAGAGACGTGTCTTAATGTGATACTTGTCTTAGTTAAAAAATATGATACTCATTTGCGCTTTTAAATTGGATTCCAGTAAGCATGCTCATTTTCTTCTCAAAACCTCTTGTCCTCCCACCTCCCCCACCCTAAACCCCCCTCCACCTTTTAGGCTCAATAGGGCTAAGACAGGTCGGCCCAACTATATTTCACATGTCATCCGTGATTAACAATCCACCAGGGTACCCATGTAATTAAAAGCTTTTAGATCGCAAATCAACTGGGAGTGTTTTTGTTGCTGATTGATGTGGTTATATTAGTAAAGCCATTAGTAGAAGCTAAAAGCATTAATTTACCAAAATCTTGACAATTTACAATTTTCTCTCCTTCAGGTCAGTCCACGTTTTGAGGATGGAGCCCCATCTGGTTATTTCAGAAATATCTCTATTCCTGCGCGTGGTAACTACAATGTCACTTATGGGTTCCCTATATAAAAACATTTAGTAGATATGTATTTTTTGCGTTTTCTACAGGACTGATATAAAGCCTGAGATCCCTTTTCAACGACAGCCACAAAAATTGAATTATCGCAGAGTTTCCCTAGTCTTTCATCCATGGTGGGCCGACTATTCGTTTCACACGCATACTAATTTAGTGATATTGGCATATCAAGGGTTGAAGTTTGTTTTAAAAGTTCCAATTCCCTGGATTTTGATCAGTTTCTGTTAAAGCAAACGGAAAGAGATCCATCAGTAGTGTGCAAAAATGACAAGTGGAAAGGATAATGGCAAAATGGCCAAACTGTTATTACAATTTTTTAAAATTTGGTGGATAACCTTCTTCTTCTATTGATATCAGGAAGATAAGAGGCATAAGCAATCTACATAATCAAATTTTCCACTACGCATGAATTTGAAATACGTATTGTTTGTTACAGGGCCGATAGCAGCAAATTGATTCACTAGTATGATACTAGTGAATCAATTTGCTGCTATCGGCCCTGTTGACTGTCTCATTTTCAAAACAATCTGTGTGTTCTCTGTATAGGATAAACGAATCAGTATCTTTGGTTAATATTGACAACTGTTATCATGACATTTACTTGACAGATATGGGCCCTGTCCAGGTGACCGTGCGTGATTTGAAGCTTGATAATTTCGCATTTTCACCACTAAACGGAGCATTCGAATTAAATGTTACTTGGAAGAAGCCTGCATTTAACTACGGTATCATTTCAGCGTATGCGATTTCATATCAAGTGAATGATGGAAACGTGATTGCGACCACCACGGTAAAGTATCAGCCTTCCAACAAAATTAATATATAATGTATCCATCCGCCCGCAGTTCTCTATCCATCGATCCATCCATCCAATCTTCCGTCCGTCCGTACGCCCATCCATCCAGCCCTTCATCCATCAATCTGATAAGACTAAGACACCGGACGAATCAGTGCTTTGATAAATCCGAAAGACATTTAAAATCTGCCGATTGCAAATATGAGGAAATTTACATTTTGGGCGATTTGAATTGATACACATGGAACGTTTCCCAAGAGCATCACACCACGCGGCTCATTGACACCTATCAAATATTACAAATTACTGATGAGCCTACTAGAGTTACCCATACAAGTGAGTCTTTAATCGAGCAACTTATTACAAATGCCTCACTAAACATAATCCTCTCGGGAGTTTATCCATCTTCAACTACCGACCACTGTCTTATTTATGATGTCAGGAAAATTGATGCTCCAAGAAGTAATCCAAAGTTTATTGAGTCTCGTAACTGCAAACATTTTGATGAAACTTCCTTGAATTCCGATCTTCAATATGTCAGAAACCGGCCCTCCAAATTAGTCAACAATGCCAATGTACACCCTAGGGAAATACTGAGCAGAGAGGGCGACGCTAAAGGCACTTGGAAAATTAAAAATAGCCTTATGAATCGTGATTCAAAATACGCAAATAATCGAGACTAGCTCTTACACCTGGCAATAATACTGATCACAACATTTTACCGAAACTAGTGGTGAAAGGCCTGCTTCCAAAATTCCTGAACCTCTTACTGGTACTGATTAGAGTTTTGAAAGTTATTTAACCCAAACTAATACAAATTACAGACTTCGAGAAATTTCACTAACTGAGGTACGAAAGGTACTGAAATGCATTGATTTCGCTAAGGCCACTGGAGTAGAAGTAACATTGTCTCGTAATAAGGTTGAACTAAATGGTTTATAAGCTATGCAACTACCTCCTTTCTTCCTTAGTTTCTTCGCACACTCATAGTCACTATAATTGTCTTATTCTTTGGCACAGGATAAAACATACTTTTCAATTTCCGGAATATTACATGGCGAACCTGTTTCATTTAACGTAAGTAGCCCGTACTGGAACCACTGTGATACTTTCAGACTTAAATCCCCTGCATCGCGTGAAAATATGTTTAAAAGAGATTTGTTTTTTATAGTAAGTGTGGTAAAAATAACGGTGACCGTTTTCTAAATCGGGCTTCCTAAGAGGACGTTATACGTTCTCTGATACTCTCATTAAACTTATCAGGATGACATTTGGATCACTACTGTGGAAGATCACTACTGTGGCAGATATTGCAAAAATGGGTTGCACATGGAACAATTTATTTTTGAACAGCAACGTCGTGTCAAGCGACTAAACACCCATGTAAACAACTGTTGTTGTTTCAAATCTTTACTGCAACCTTGGAAGTTCAATATTTGCCTGTTTTCCAAGAACGTAGTAATCTGACTATAGCCACCTGTCTGAACACTAAATCATAGAATGATCCAAGGGGGGGATTAATATGCAACATACTCAGGAAGAGAGGAATAGATCGTAAAATAAAATAATGTCTCCAGTATCTAGAAATCTTGAAAGCCGGCTATGCAGACTAGAAAGCTTTGAGATGTTGAACACCTTACCTTAAGGTATATCTGTGATATCAAAGTACATTTTGCCGTCTGAAGCTTTTGCGTTACCATTTGCACTGTCCACTAGGTAACACCTCAGTATCAACACTCCTGGATCAGGGGGAGAAAAGATAGTGCAAAGAGCAACGCTCCTGGTTAGTAAACTGTCGTCCCAAAGTCGTTTATTTTCCTTTAGTGTTAAAATTGCTTTGTACTGTTAACGCATCGTGCATATCAACCCTCCGGAGAAAGGCAGCATGAAAGTGTTTCTGCCTTTCATAATATAAGAAACATTTATAGATACTTACGTGCATCTGACTTATCCTTTAAAGATTTGCTCTCTGTCATTCTGAACGAACAATGAATGAATGAATGAATGAATAACTTTATTCAGTATGTATCGAGTCATTAAACGAATAAGAAAAACGAAACGCCAACTGGGGACACCTTCTTATAACTAATACAATGAATTAACTAACGCTATGACCTAATCCTAATCTTAAAATTGACATCAAATCGTAGCAGTTAAAAATGGGAAATATAATGCAATAGAGATGTAAAGTTTTAAAGCATACGCATTACGTCTTTATTTCCAGGCATCGTTCATCTTTCGTTTGTGATCTTGCATTCATCTGAGCTACCTGATAACAATACCCACAGTGAATCTTCAAATGAACTAGTTATAACTTCATTCCGAACAAGTTTGAGGAGATTCTATCCAACCGTTGTAGGAAGAATTTTTTTGGAATATCATTCCTCAGTCAATCAAAGGGAAATCCATTAGAAAAGGAAGATATTTAGAAATGCACTTCATCACTATTACCTTAGTGATTACTAATTATACTGCGTAAATGATCTAGTTATAATAAGTAAATAGTATGTTTATTAGTTAAAAATATAAGGGACGGAGAATTAGTTTTATTAGATGTGCCCCTCTCCTCTCCTCTTAGTATCATTATGGTAATGGTAGTTTTTTAATTGTGGTGCGTATAATCTATTTCTTTTTCTATTTTATTTGTACAGGATTGGACAAATTAAACAAAAATAGAAATAAATAATAAAAATAAATTGGAGTTTGTTTTCAAATACTCCAATAATCCAGTCTCAATGACAAATAAAAAAAAATAAAATCCAAAATTAGAATGCAAAAACTGCTGGAAGAGAGTTCGAACTTTACTGATTTTCACTAGTAATACCTTTCTTATTGGTTCTTTGTTCAGCTGCGGACTCTGACCAAGTGATCGTGCGCAACCTTTTACTGGACAATTTCATCGTTATTCCTCACTCTGGAAAATTTGATTTAAATGTCACCTGGGAGGAGCCGTCATTTAACTACAGTGAAGTTTCCAACTATTCTCTGATTTTTCGCGTAGATCAAGGAAGAGAACATCTGTCACAAACGGTGAAATTATATTTTATTTTTTTGCAATTTTATGTACTTACTAACATCAAAGGTGTCATAGCACTGATGCAATTGGTAGGCACATCGGGGCTTTTTCAAGCCAGTACGGCAAGATGAATGTGAATATATATAATTGAATTAAGTTCTCCCCAAAGTTCCAGACTTGAAAGATATCTTTGCTACCTTTAGAAAACTATGTATTTGTTTGTTTTTTTTTTCCTAATATTCGAGGGCACACTTTGCATTTATTTTGGCTGCGTTTTCATGTTGACACAAAGCTGATTATTTTTTTCTCTCAATTTTACTTGGGAAAACTGTATCTCTTTTTACAGGCAAAAACATTCTTCATTATTCATGGAATATCACAAGGACAGTCCGTGGAATTTAAGGTAATTCTCCTATCAATACTCATACAACCTGACAAATTTCCCAACAGCAGCCACCAATCTCTCTACTTTAATCATCACCTGAAAAGTTTTTGGAAAATTAACTGCTTTTGTTATGGCATGTCATTGTTACTTTTTCTTCTCAACCTGCCAAGGAAAGGCAAGGTCATCCATCCAATTTTTCTCCTTCATATTCCCTTCTAATAAGCTGCGTCCGAGGGATTAAATATTTTGAATTTAAATTGACTTAACAGGACGCGATAATCCGCGATGCAGTGTCAATTAGAGAACGCACCCCACACCTTCCCCCCAGCAATTATCATTATTGCCCTAGCAGATTAGTTATCCAGTAAAAAATAACTATGTAAAAACCGATCTTAGAAATATACTTTGCAAAGTGGAGTAAAACCCAGCCACATTAACAGCCGCTCAGTTCTGATTACTCTTTCTCAAACTCATTAAGTAAATTGCTCCAGCAGTCGGAACTTATCAACTAGGTATTCACTCAGATCCAACCAAAGAACTATGCTTGAGGTGTTTCTTGAAAATTAGGAAGTTTATAAGTTGTTTGTTTGCATAGTGCCCATACCAAGTGGTGATTTGCAAACTTTTGAAATAATTCTTGCAGAGGATAAAATATAGAATTCCCAAACAACATTTTCACTGCCGATGTTGATAATACAGCCAAGGAAAATGATGATATTGATGAATGGTGTGTAGTTATTGAATGCCCTTCAGGGGTTACAGATACACTGTTGCAGTAACCAGATGTTGCACCAGGAGAAGAAAAAAAACAATGTTTCAACTATCACTTAAATTCGACAGATCTCATTCTAAGCTACACAGTCAAGATTTTGGCCAGTTCTTGCTTTATTTCACCATCACCAACCTCTAGCTACTCTAACACCACATTCACGACTTGGCTCAGAGGTCCCTTTGATTAATCATTTTATGAGGAGATGACAGTGGAAATCAATACCATGTATATAGGAGGTTTGGTTAGATCCAAATTATCGTAAAATTAGGTGAGCTTTTGCTTTAACCTTCTCCAAGAGTTATTACTGGTTTGAGAAGCTATATCAACCACTCAAAGGCGCGTTTGATCAGACATCCAAACACTTCGAATCCGGTTTTTCAACCCACGTCTCAGTGTTTGGATATCTGATGGAACACTCTTCCTTGTGTTTGATATATTACTTAAGACATCGAAATTGGGAAGTAAACAGTTATTATTATTATTATTATTATTATTATTATTATTAATTTTTGAAATGTTTATGGCATGGTAATTGGTAATGGTAATAGAACTGAGTGGAGTACAATTCCGGGAGTAATCGCGCAAGTGATTTCAAATTGGTCGATCGAGTAGCGCGCGGCTTATTTGAAATTAAGAGCACTATTACCCCTTATTACACCCATTTTGAAATCACTGGTGATCCCTGAAATCTGATTGGCTCTCAACAGTGCAATTTATTCCCAAATTGCACCATTTTTACTCTAAATCGCATCCTTTTTTGTAACTCATCAAAATGAAAATGAAATAATACTAACCTATCAAATTTCAGATAAACAAATATTAATATTGACAAAAAACTGTGTGATTTCAAAATGGGTGTCATAAAGTGGTAATTGAACTTCGTGTCATGCAATTTTGGTCTGAAATCATACTTGTGAATTCAAATGGAACTCGCGCTGCGCGCTCATATTTGAAATCATGCGTATGATTTCAGACCAAATTGCACTCCACTCAGTTCAATTACCATTATGAATCGTACGACATAAAGTCCGATTACCAATTTTAAATCGTTTCAGTGGCAAAGTGCGATAAACTCGTGAAGGAAAGATTTAATGTAAGAGCACATTATGCTTCTGTCAAAGGGTTGTGATCAAAATCTAATAAAACATATCAATAAAAATCGGAAAAGAAGTGGCTTTGAAAAACATTTCACTATAAAAAATTGCGATAAAATATTTCTAAAAAACATGATAAGAAGATAAAAAGGTAAAAAGCTAATTCGACGACGTTTCGACGTTAACGTAACGCCATAATAAAATTTTAGGGCGTATAAATACTAAAAGAACAACAGTTGATTAAGAAGTGTAACAGAAATAAATAACTTTAACTAGACAAAAAGTTTAGCACGTATAAAGTCCGTTTGCACGTTGAGATTAGGTTTGAGTTTCTTGATGAAAAGCATCTCAAACGCTAAACAATCAAACTTGCTTTGGCATTTCTTAACAATCTTCGCTTCAGCGACATGTTTGCCAATTGCACAAATTAGCTTAAGAGTTAGCCGAAACGTCTTAAAGAACCGCCTATGTATATATTACAAATCAGTGACAGACATTAACTATTTTCAACTATGTCTTCACCTGACAACAGCTATTCCATATTTAACAACATTAATTTTGTCCATGTTTGCTTGTATCTGTAAACCGTCTCACTTAAGAAACTTTCCTTGTTTTTGATTGCCTAGCATTGGCTAGGTAGTTAAATTTCATTGGCTAATGGCATGAAATGCCTATTTTTTTTATTGGCTGATTTGGTCTGTCCGATTACAAGTGTTTGTAATCTGAAAGGTGAAATTGGACAGTTTGGACCTGAAACAGCCAATTAAGCCACAAATAAGAGCTGTTAAGAGCCAATCATACTCGAGTATTTTGTTATTGACACGATTACATGTTATAAATGATACTTGGTATCCCTGCAGATTAAACCCTTCTACAAAAACAGAATGATCGATGGAACTGAGGATCAGAGGACTTATGTGGCACCTTGTAAGTAAAATGGTTAAAGTAATATTGACATTCTAGGACGTAAATGCTTGTTTAATTGGCCGCTTGTGCGGACAATGAAAACAATACCTTCCGATTGGATAGAAGTCCTGTCAACGCTTTTTTTTTTTTAGCTTTTGAAACATCGTTTCTGGCTGAGAAATTGCACCTGGAGTCGAGTTAAAGTGTTAAATGAAGGATCATAAAATAAATTTAGACAGTATTCTCTTTTGGTCTAATCTAAGGCGTTTATTAGTGAATTTTGTTCGTTTTCCTCTATTACTTTTCTACCGCAGTCGTCCTTAGTAATTCAGATATAAACTTGAACAATGTATAGGACTTATAAAGAGATTTAAAATGTTTTTTTAATAACTTGATAATCATTGATGTTTGCTAGCCCCGGCTTACTGATCACGAGGTAACAAAATATTCCGAACATCGCTTCTATACTAGGGTTTACACTAAAAAATTATCATGTTGTTCCCTCTCAAGTACCTGAAGACGATGATATGAAAGTAAGAAATTTTCAGGCCGGATCGTTTGTCGAAGACCACGCAAGCAACACGTTCGCTGTTAATCTTACCTGGGATCCTCCTCCTTTCCAGTATAGAGCTCTGCTCTATTACAGTCTGTATTATAACCTCTCTGGCTACACACGTGACCAGTGTCTTTTCCCTGGTGTATTGAAGAATGGCATTGATTGCGTGATAAACAATATAGTGAGTATGATTTTGTTGTTACTAGAATTTAATATTGTTAGTGCTTTTTATCACAACAGACTGAAAAGCACTACTATATTTTTAAAGCAAACGGAGTGACTGCTTCCGTTTATGTTTGTTTGTGTTTCTTGTCTTTTTCGTGGTTTGTTTGTCGCATATTAGAAGGAAATGTATCCCACTTGCGGTATTCTCATAAAGTTAAACTCCCATGTGTATGTTTTCAACTATTCAGAGTCGATAGGAAGAGGTTAACGCTTGTCATCCTTCCCCATCTCAAGGCGGATTGAAGTAACTAGTCTGGATACGACATGGTTCGAGTGCAGCCCAGTTGAAATTGAAAAACGCGAAATCCTATCATTGATCACGAGTCACGACGTTTTTGATTCATCGAAAAAAAAAAAAAACATTTAATTTCAACTTACTTACTTCAACGTGCCTGTGTTCAAGCTACAACCGCGAGCAACACTAGCTGAGATAAACTGGAAAAAGTGCCTTCTTTTTCCTGTCATCCTGCCTAAATAAAAATAATCGTCGCTAAATGAATTGCTGTTCTTCCCCATCCTATCTTATAATTTTGTTTTGGGTAAAACAAGAACTGTATGCGTTGGTTCTTAGGTCAAAACAACAAAGAATGGGGTATTTGCAATTTTCAGACAGGGCCGGGATCAAAATTTGAAATTTATTTCTCTGTTTGTGTATGGCTAAGAGGGATAAAGAAATTATACTTAGGGTTTATTTAGAGTATGTTACCGTCTCAAGAGTTTTGTCCAAGGTTGTACCTATGGTTGGTAATACTCACTCAGATTGTAAATTTGTTAGATTTATGATTAAAATGCCTGAGAAAAAAAGTTAGTCCATTTTGTTTGTTCTTTATAGGAGGGCACTTCCTATCAAATATCGGGAATATTTCCACAAGAATATGTTAGCGTTGTGGTAAGCCTGCAACACCTTATTCATATTTGATATACAAACTACACACCCAAACGCTTGATTTCTCCTTGCGCCTCTTTAAAGATGCCTATAGCAATAACGCTTCAGTTTTAAACGTGTTCGGAACATAACCCCGATCGCTGAGGGAACTTTTCGCTGACTACAAAAACCCTTCAAAGCATTAACAGCATTCCAGGGGTCTCCTCCTAAACTAGCTCCATGGTGCAATACAGCAAAGAATTTACAGATATATGTTGCATACGGTAGTGTGAGGCACTAATTTTTGACCCAACTTTGTCTGTAGTAATAAGGGTATTGTAAGGCGACAGTTTTCTGTAGAGGTTAAGGTGGTTGGTTTCTGCATGCAGAAACCTTAGTGCTGCAACAGTGAGGGAGTAATAATAAAACGACTGAGGTGCGCTCAAAACCCTAGCTCTGGACTTCTTTATTACGATAGCTCATTGAGAGAGTGTAAACTTAGTTGATTAAGTCATTAATGTAGTCATCAATTCGACTTGACATTGGTGGTTTGTTTGTTTGTTTAGGTAGTACCTGTTTATAATGACAAATACATAAAGGGAAAACAGAGAAAAGTGCAGGATAATGCTCCAGGTGAGAGGGGCGGAGCTTGTTTGGTTTACTAGCTTAAGCGGGCTTTAGGTGGCTCACAACGGTTTCCAGAACTTTCCAGCACTTTTATTTTGATAGATCATTACTGCCAATATTCATACGTTATTACCTTTATAGTGCTATCAAAGAAATGCTCAATTATTGGTGAACAAGTTATAAAACTTTTTCGACATAGTAGGTTGCCATAGCAGCACTATAACCCGTTAAAACACCCCACATCTTAGCTTTAAGCGACCATAACGCAAAAACGAGCCCGGTGACCCCCATTTTTTATTGCTGAAAAGTAATAAACATGTCAAGATCCAACATTTGCAAAGTTTGGTAAGAGCGGATTCAGAGCCACCTTAAATTTTAGAACTTTGAAGAGGTAAAAAGTATTATCACAGATCTATTTGCGTTTGCTAATACTTAGATCACTCTCGATGGCAACTCTCAAAACAGTTTTAAGCGCTTTTTTATACGCATTTCGAAACGGACAGTTTTCGAGAATCAGAAAGCGCGCGTCTAACTTCTGCATCACAAGGTATCCCGAGTAAACGTTCACCGAGTAAACGCGTCTGGTCTACGGGCATTTAAGTCAAATTGCTTGGCAATTTTTGCTTACTACGAGATATGTTTGTTACTTGTCTAATTCCTCTACCTTCTCTAAGAATCTTTGAAGAAACATACACATCATACTTTGTTTTCTTGCAATGTTTTGTTTCTGATCCTTCACGGCGGGAATTCATTTACGCTTTCATCTGAAAGTAGTTTGGACTCAACTCTGTTTGTTTGTTTTTGTTGTCCCAAGCGTTTGCTATCAAATGGTTCATCTGGATCGTAAAACTCTTGGTTTTCCCTGCTGCAGCTTAATGTCTTGGCTCAAGAAAAGCCATGGGAAGTAGATTGATGCCAGTAAAAAAATAATAATCGTGGAGCTTCGCTTTTAGTCTTGGCTAACTATATAGATACTAACTTAATGAAAATTACTTCGTAAATTGGGCGTGCAATATTTAAATCGTGAGCCCAGCTCCAATTTCCCAGTAGCTTATTTTCTCAGTAGAGTAACGTACCAAACCATTAGATCATGAGCTAGATTCCCGTTAGCGAATTTACATTTTTTTTCCTTGTTCCAAGCCCTTGATCACACGTGCTTTTTATATCATTATCAAGGTGATAATGTACCATCTTGATTATGTTTCGGGCGAAGAACTAAAACTCGCCAACCCCCACCGATCATATACCGACTAAACGACATAGACAAAAATACAAAACAAACACTTGAAACTAAACTTGCCTTCAATATAATTTTTTCACAGCACCAAGAGGAGATTTATTAACAGTCGTCGGATTGGAGCACAGTGAGATAGTTTCCAGTTCCAACCGTACTTTCCGCACAACATTGATGTGGCAGAAACCGCTGTTCACACACAGCGCTGTGAAGCATTACAGATTTAACATCACGAGGGGAAGCAATGTGGAGATTCAGCAGACAGTAAGTTGATATTTCGTTCTGGAGAAATGCCGTGGAAATTAATTAATAAAGGTTAAGCACATACTTCAAGCTTGGTGAAGTATAACAACCACAAAGGGGGTTAGGTTTTACAAACAGATTCTTTAGAATCAAAATTTAAAAGTTGTACTGTAACTGTTTTAATGTCTATCAACCCTCATGCGTTTATTGAGCTGACATCTGTTGTTGCTCGGTTACAGAAGGACAGACACGTTACCATTGATGGAATTCTTCTCGATGAGAAAATTGTGTTTCAGGTACATAAAATAAAAAGATGATCATGATGTATGAATTGTTGAATTGACTTCTCTCGTAAGCATGAATGACAGGAACAGTTTAATTCAACAGTTTCTTCACATCTAACACGTTCCAAGCTAAAATGTGTCATTACAATTTAGAGAAATTCAGAGGTAAATTCTTATTACCTCACGAAAGATTATGTTATTTCTAAAGATATGGGATAATTGGAAGGAAGAAATCTGTCATTCGGCGCGTTCAGGGCGGACAAGCCAAGACATTTTTTCCGATTCCGTGAGATTTCGTTGAGAGGCTAATCGCATATTCCCGCATGTCTCTGGTGTACTTCATTGCTCACAGAATTGTTTCCGGGAAGGGAAGTCAAGACGTGTGTAACCCAGTTATACTGGAAGCTTTTCACATTATCGGCAAATCGCTGGATGAAGGAACTGAAAAAAACTGATGTTTTCTACCTGGACGTCGCGAAAACCTTTGACTCTGCCATGCGAGACTTTTATCCAGCAAAATCTGAAAAATGCGGTCCTTCCATACATACTTTGGCAATCAGCGACTAATATTATTCAACTAATAAAATTTACGAGTTTGCTCACTGAGAGGCCTTAATTAAAATATGTGTTTAGAGATTTCGGAAATTCTAAAGCGTCCTCACGTGAGTTTAGAGGTAGAGTTAGAGTTTATTCTTTTTTGCACTATTTAGAAACATTTCTACATTAAAGTACATTCATGGGTAGAGAGATAATGCTCAACAAATTTTTTCTTCTGAGGTCTTAAGGTTGTTCAGAAATTCAGGTTTGCGTGACAGGAAAGGGCCAGGGGACTATGCATTTAATTGAGCCCCTGTCTAGTGTTATGGTTTAGTGTTTGCGGCATAGCGAGCACGTGGTCATTCGTTCAGCGTAACACTCTCCGATCGAACATCTTTTATTTGCCCTCCTCCACCCTTGCCCTGTCCGCTTTTGGTCCTGGTTTAGTATCTGATTTGGCGTTTTTTGTGGCCCTCACCTTTACTGGGCATTTTATGTTTCAGATTTAAGATGTGTTTAATTTATTCCAAGGAAATTAATTATTCATTGAAGCGGCTTTGGGCCATCTCCCTTAACCATTTTTACACCATGTCACTCTTGTATGTGTGTTTCGTCATTTCCCAGTAAACAAGCGCGCGAATTTCAGCCTGGTGTTAAATAAGGTTATTATAGCCGGAAGGGGGGAGCACATAAAATGATGTTAACGGCATACGATCTCTTGACGTGCACTTTGTGTTCTTAGATCAAATCTCGAGTAAAACCGATATTGTTTAAATAAAAAGACGTTGTTTGTATTGTGTTTGGGTGTCTCCAGCCTTGTTACCTTTTTCGCACTTTCAGGTCACACCTGTGTTTGAAGTGTACACTGTGTCGGGAATTGAATCCACGCTTTCAATTGCAAAGACAGAATCATGTACGTGATAATCTATTTTAAATAGCGCGAAAATACTTAAACAACACGATCATGTCGTGATGATTCTGAGTGCAGTTAACGAAATGAAGACTTCAGTTTTAATGTTACTTTCATAAACAACATACTGACCCTTCAGGTCCAGTATTTTTATGTTAATGACGTAAGCGTGAAAAAGTCTATTAGAGCAATTGCAGATTGACCAAAGGATCGAGCAGTAAAGCAGTGTTCGGGCCTGAGGTCTCAGCCATTCATTATTTAACTTTAAAACCCAAAGTTTATCATTGAGAAACTTTCGCTTAGTTGGACAAATGTTTCGAAAAGAAATAGCACGTAGCGACTCTCTAAGATTATGAAAAAATAATCAGCACAAGTTACAGTGGTTTTCGCACTCAAAAAAAAAAACGAAAGAAAATAACGACGGGCAGAGTGGAGCTCTAAATAAAGCTTGACTAGCATTAAAGTTCTTCGGCCAATGCACTTCTGGAGCAGTCTCTTTTGTGCTCATTAGTTAGATTACCATGCAGCACCAAATCCCTTAGAATACAACTTTAATAGTTATTTCTGCCAATTTTTCATGTATTTCAGCAAAACATAAAGCTTCCAGAACGTGGACTCCTGGTGAGATTTCTGGACTTGTCATTGGTCTGCTGCTGTTGACCCTGATTGTGATCTGTCTGATGATTTGTCAAATCAGCTGGAAGAAGAAGAAAGCGAAAGAAAAGGGTTTTGTTTCGGGGTGAGACAAAGTCGCCTTTTGAACTTAAAAACATTAAAAAAACATTCATTCCTCGAGCTATCTTATAGTTACTAGCTTTATTTAATCATTGTTAAGTGAGCGTCTCATTTAAGGCTCCATAAAAGGAAGGCTCGGAGTTATAAGGAAGGGAATAGTCTCTTTTAAGATATGCATAAGTTTTCTTGAAATGATATATAAAATGCGCGTGACCTATATTATAATAACAGGCAAAGGGAAGAATAAGTGAGTTTTTTCTCACTGATTTAACTATCCTAACCTATATTCTAAGTATTACAACCATCCTAATCAATAGCGTGGATAGGGACTGCTAAAGAACTGATACTCGTCATATTAAGCAAGACCCCGATTGAGACCCTCTAACAAATAAGCCAATACCTTCTTGAAACAGCTTCTAAACGTTTATCTTAATACAACAGGGCCTATAAAAGTGGTTTTACGTTTGTTTATAACAGTCTTAAGAAACCTTAATTTTGATGCTTTGTTGTTACGACGGTTTTCATCAACTAACGAGCAGGACGAAAAGACATTTCTTTTAACTTGGTTTGCATTTATAAATGGTGCCGTTGAAATTAGTTTTTTTGCTTAGTTCACATGCCTTGACGATAGACCATTGGGAAGTAAATGGGAACCTAGTGAACCTGGAGGAGGAGATCGGAGAGGGGGCCTTTTTGAAGGTGTACAAGGGAACACTCAAGGAATTACCTACAAATGCACAAAGACTCTTTTTGACGTCATCGAAGAAAACAGCAGGTTCAGTTGAGAGGAGTGGAAAGTTAAGAGTGGTAGTAAAAATGCTCCGTAGTAAGTAAGAGATTGTATTATATTCTAACTCGCGGGTATGAAATAACATCGAATCTGAGTGAGCGTATGTCTTTGTATGGGTGCTAAGCAAAATAACCCATCCATGACCGTTAATGGTGTAGCCTTCCATGAAGAAGTTATTTTGGCTCGCCAGGCAAACTCTCCTCCCCGACTAACGTCTGCCTCCCCCACTAACGTCTGCTGAAACGAGTGGCACATTTCTTTCTCAATGTTATCAAAGATCAGCCGGAGTCCAGAAGACAATGGCGAAAGTCCTGCATTATCGGAAGGTTGCGGAAGTCAATCTTGGAAGACGCTCAGCACCGAGGAAACATCGCCGCTAACAAACAAAGAGGTTTGAATTGTTTATCGTACCTTCACCTACTTCGGCGCCTAGTGTGACATCTACCCTTGCTCTCAAAATCGGGGAAAGACCGTCAGCCCTACGGAAGTTCTGAAGTGAAAATATCTGTTCACCATGCCAGGGAGTTTTGAAACTGTCAAACGTTTGCTGTCAGACTGTGAACCAATTGTGTAAAATGATGGCATGTAACGTTGCGTTTCACGTCGAAAGACTCGAAAACCAACGGCAAAGACTGATACATTAGTGATTTTCCGAACCCGGTCGATAAATTTGCGAAGACATCCATCCTTTTATCCACAAAATACACCATAGCCTCTTTCTGATAGACAATCTTGCTCGCTGAAACGCGACGCTGATTTTGGGTACCCTTCCAGGATTGGGAAGTGCGCTCTGATTGGACTACGCGAATAGTCGCTCGATTCAGCAGACGTTAGTTTGGGAGGAGAGATTGCGTGATGAGCCAAAAGAACGTCTGCGTGGGAGGCTATTACTGGTGTAGCCTATTTCTTTGTATCCCTTTAGACACCTTAAACACAAAGACGCGCTATAAAAGGAAAAGCTTCTACCCCTGTTCACTTTCATTTTAGTTTAACTTTCGCCATTGTGCGATGGCGTAAGTACACCATTTCGAATTTCAAAATTAGCGCCATAAATCGAAACGTTCAAACATTGTCACGGCAATGCACATATTCTACTATGGCGACAAAAATCACTGAGGAACTCGAAAACAAGAAAGACACAATGAAATACTACAAATGCGTTGCTCAGAAGCATAGATTTTCACGGATTTATGTATGGGTCGACGGTTGATTGACAAATGACCCGAGCGTACCTAAGGTACCGCTCCTTATATAGCGCATCTTCTTATTTAAAGCACGGTGGTAGCTCTTATTTTGCATTTTCTAGGCGCTTACGTTGCCATTAGAATGAGTGAAATCACCTTATCTATTCTCAGATAACGATTCCATTGAAGCGAACTGTCAAGGAGGCTCTGGTCTACCTTCAGGTTTATATAGATAAATGGAAGCTATAGATATTCTTTAGATTACGTAGTAAATACAGAACAGTTTGCATTAGATGGATCAAAAAACTGGATTGGTTTAAATGATTACCTCCAAAAAACCAATGCCTGGTTCATACACGTTGCTAACGAGTCTTTCGTTCTTGTCCATGACAGATAGCTCACACAGTGACCAACGAAGACAGTTTCTTGACGAAATTCAACTGATGAAAACCGTGGGTTCACACAAGAATGTCGTTTCCCTAGTTGGCTGTTGTACTGTGGGGGAGCCTATATTTTTATTGACTGAATATGTTCCGTACGGTAATCTTCTAAGTCATCTCAGAAAGCTCAGAAGGAAGGTAAGTCTGCGCATTGATACTTTGGCGAATACAGTAAATGTACGTGGACATTATAACGTGCCGGGGATAAAATTTACACAGCTCCCTCCCCAACCTATCCTTCAGCGATGACACGCGTCTTAAGTAGTCTCTGAAGATGCGAATGATCGTCGCAGTCATGAACACTACTTAACCAATGAAAAATAAAGCCTGATGAAACTGCAAAATTGTACAGAGTCGAATCCTTGACCTCTGCAATACCGGTGTAGCGCTCTACCAACTGAGCCAACAAGCCAACTGGGAGCTGGTCATTTTGTTGGTTCATAATATACCCGTGAGTGATGAATATGTGAGAATGAATATATCAAAATCATATATTTGAACTGTGGATTAAAGAATAAAGATGTGAATGATCATCGCAATTATGAACATAAGGCCTGAAAAAAAAAAAAAAACTCAGACTTGTACTGGAGCTGGTCACTTGTGAGTGATAAATATGTGAGAATGAATATTTGAAAATCATATAATTGAACTGCGGGTTAAAGATTAAAGTTGGGAAGCCTCTCACGTGCTGCACTTATCGGTCGATCGATCGATCGAAAAATTGATATATCACACGAACGTCGTGATAGTTCTATATTTGGAACTTTTAATTTGCGTTTGCTGATACTTAGGTTACTCTTGATAGCAACTCTTAAAACAGTTTTACGCGCTTTGCTCGTGCGTAAACAAAACGACTTGTGCGAACCCAAAACAAGCAAACCAAACGGATAGTTTTCGCGAATCACAAAGCGTTCGTCTTATTTCCGTGTCATAACGTATCCCGAGTAAACGCTTATAGAGCGTCGTATCTACGGACATATACATGTATGTCAAGATTGCTTAGCAAGTTTTCATTACTACGAGGTATGTTTGTTACTTGTCTAATTTCTCCACCTTCTCCAAGTATCTTTGAGGAAACATACGCATCGTACTTTGTTTTCTTGCAATGTTTTGTTTTTGATCCGCGGTGAATTCCTTTACGTTTTAATCTGAAAGTAGTTTGGATTCAACTATGTTTGTTTGCTTCTTTTTTTTTGTGAAGGTGCATACTTTCTCTTGTGTTTCGTTATAAATTTATTACACATAAAATTATCCCTCTAGCTGCATGTTGCAGAGATTCGTATATTACAGTGAATTGCATTACACTACTGTCGTATCGTCATATAACGTTTTGGCGATAGAACCTACAAAATCCAATCACCCTGTTAATATTAATGCGAATTAACATTATCGCCAGGCGGTAATCGTAAAGGCCCGGCCAAACGAATGCAACATCATCCACATTGTTGGACGATGTTGCACAGTGTTGAACGAGGTGGCCAAACGAAGGCAAAACATGTTGGATTCAACACTTGGTCTCAAGGGTTTGGGACCAAAATTTACCAAGACTCCTAATAAAACGAACCCGTCCCATATTGTCTTTGTTAACCCCCGGCATTAGGCCAGAAAATCCTGCGAGACCGATAAGTGTACATATATGTCTTCCGACCACCGCGTAAGACAATCTTCTCGCTGTCGCTGGTCATACAGTTTAAGCTACGCCTTTTTCCTTTCGCTTTCTTTTTGAAGAGAGATCGATTGTGTTAGAGCTATCTTCGTTAAGAAATTGAAAACTTTGCTTGCTCGTGATAATTTATCTTCAACACTCACGCGGCAACGCGCGAAGCAAGTATAAACAATAAATACAGAAACCCCAAAGTCAGCTTAGTGGGCAAGCGTGCGTTCATCATTGTTGAAAACAGTGGCCAAACGAATGCAACATTGTTGTTCACACCTGAGAACAAAAGAAATGTTGGATGATGTTGAAAACGATGTTTGATGAATATCAAACTTCGTCCAAGGTCGTCCAACATCATGCAACATCGTGCAACATGGTGGATAAACGAGTGCAACAAGTTGGATTCAACAATGTTGGATACGTTTGGCCGGGCCTTAACAATACCTTTCTCTATTGTTGACTCTTAATCTGCTTTCTTCCTTAAAAGATTTGTTTTTCTTTTCTTACAGCATACAGGCAACATTGTTTCTACTTATCCTTCTTTTGGCAAGGCAACTAAAGTAGATCACATGTACCTCAATGCACCAGGGACGTCGAAGGAAAGGAATAAAGATGTCCAACTAGTGTCTTTTAAATCCACCACATCAAAAGATCACGAGCACACTGGCGAACACAATAAAGGCTTGGATATCGAGAAAGGGGACTTAATGGCGTTCGCACTTCAAATAGCTCAGGGAATGGTAAACTAGTATGAAAGTACATCACTTTAGCAAAGGGCGCATCTTGCATCTACCTATTCTTTCGCCCTTACCAAGCAACCACCAGCAGAAAGTAGGCTGTAAGGGTTTTATTCAGTTATGGAATGGTGAAGTGTAATTCATAGACATCACAGACAATAAATTTGAACGAAATACTGACGTATTTGAGAAACAATTTTATTATATTCGTTCATGGTTTATAACATCAAAAGGCATGTTCCCGAAAGTTACTACAGGCTCTGTTGTTTGGAATGTTTAACTGATCTGTTTTCAATCCGAAAAACCTACTTGGTCTTATCTTCTACTCTAAGAGCTTCTTCTACTAATGAGAACTGGCCGGGTACACCAGTCATTTTAGGACCAGAATGCAGTCATTTGAAGGAAAGGCCATTTGTCCGTCTATTGAAGGCTTTTAAAATGACTTAAACCATTTACAACATGTCGCAGACTTTTTATGATTCAATTAGTATTTGATTCACAGCGTCCCCTAGTAAACATCCAGAGAACAAGAAAACTTGTATTTACTACCGGAGTCTAAAATGAAAGGTTCCGTGAATGTTAAGTTTCAATTGAATGGTTTCCTTTTAAGGGAAATTATGTTGGATGTATTACGGTTGATATATTTTATCCAGTTTACACGTTAAAAATGCATTCCTTTTTTGTAGGAATACCTCGCAAGGAAGGGTTTTGTCCATCGAGATCTAGCAACTCGCACAGTTCTTGTTGGTGAACATAAGATTCTAAAGGTGGCGGACTATTATGCGAAACATAGCAGAGACTTCCTTTGAAGTGGATGTCCACTGAAGCTATCTTTGAGCAGCGATTTACAACTCAGGGCGACGTGTAAGTGGGAGTTTTAAAATATCAAAGTTATTCTCAGTTTACTTTACCTGTTGCCAACTTGAAAACCCACTAGGCGCTCGAGCAACTCTAAATATTCACTCTAAAAATTTAGCACATTCCAAGGATATTCGCGGAAATATCTTAAGCGCGCGTGATCTTCGTCTAAAAGTTGCGTATAAGACCATCTTGAACCAAACTAGAAGCAAATCGTTAGTAATGTCGCCATCTCGAAAGGCTTAAAACTGCTTTTCATTTTAAACAAAAGCTGCAGGAATGCTTCCAGACCATGTTACCACGACATTCAAAATTCTGTTTTCAGCATCGTATACTGTAATGTTCGTGCATACATCTAGGACTTCCCTAGCGCAGGAAACAGGAGGTCATGTGGCCTAGTGTGTAGGATTGTGTACTGCTCGGTTGAGTCAAGTTGAACCACTCTTTAGTCCGTGCGTTCGTGGCCTTAGTAGCCTTCAAACATTACACACACTACTTGTGTAGAGTCCTTTTTTTTGTTCACGAAAGAAGGCTCATTTTACCTTGGGTCCATATAATCAACACAAGAGTGGAGTCTATTGCCTCGAAAACATTTGAAAAGTAATTTTTTCCTTAAAAAGATGCGCCAGCCTCCTTTTTTTCTTTAGCATCCTCCTTGGGCAAGAAAATAAACCACCTCGCCTTTCTGCAGCGTGCACTTTTTGCATTCTTTTTAAATAGTAAGGTAGGATGGCTTAAGCCAAGGACATTTTGAAAACTACCAGACTCAAAACACTTCAGAGCGACTCAAACTTGTACTCCAACGGGAACAAACTTTTCGTTAGGAAGACAATCCAGCTTCAATAGAAATTCAGTTTCTTGATAGAGCAGAGGATCGGTACGGTCGCGATATGCGCGTTCACGCTATAAAGCTCGTCGTCGATTGGTGTGCAACAAAATTGCCTTAGCTACCACTTAACGTGGATATAGATATGTCTTAACGAGCAGGGAGGTCAACTTTCACCTCCACCGTTTAAAAGAATCTATGAATCATTAAAATGGGGTTGCTTGTATATTAGTATATCTTAAACGAGTTTTTGTGTTTTCAATCAAGTGTCATAAGCCTTTGAAACAGGTCTGAACGTTTTTAAAACAGTATACAATAACGCGGGTGGCAACGTTATTGTTCAACACTTCATATAACAGCCAGTGCTCAATTGTTCACACTGGGTTATTTTATGCTACTACAAAAACGATGATATCAGTGTCAGAGGGTAACGCAGTGATTTGACAAAACCGAACTGAAATTTCCTACAGTTCAAATGCAGTAACCGTGTGCCTCTTGAGTCCTTTATTAAGCCATCTCACCGTTTCTTTTACACAAAAATTCCCAATTACTGCTATTTATTAAAACAACAACTGCATGGGCGTTTTGTTTTCTTGCAGATGGGCCTTCGGTGTCGTCCTCTGGGAACTTGTCACTCTTGGTAAGATGAAGTTATCATAATCACATCCAACATTATGGTCATGATCGTGATCGAGATCGAAAGCGATATCGAGATCGAGCTTGTGATGGTGATCCTAATTCTAATCCTAAACCTAATCATAATCAATCCTAATCATGAACATGCAAATAGTCGCGCACAAGAGAAAAAGTTTTTAACTAGCTACGTTTGTATAATTAGTATTTAATTTCAAATCAGTTACAAACATAGTGCTACAGAAAAATGTGTTGGTCTTCAAAAAGGCAACCTTGATTCCTCTACGTTGCTTACGTTAGAGACTGTTAGATACAAAAGAATTTGTACCCTGTTTTAAGTTGTGCGCGTGCAGTATTTTTGTAGCCTTCGGCGCTATATTTCCAGGAAGTACCGAAATTTCGTCCATGCTGCACCAGGTTTGTGTCAGAATATGGACGGGATCCTAAACTGTAACACTTCTACGATAAACGTTACCGCTCAGTTTTTAAGATGTGACGCAGTTTTATCATCATGCCGGCAACGTATACATCGTATGAATTTGAGAAAAAAAAAATCTTAACGCAATTACCGTCACTGCTACTATTTCCATCACTGTTATTACCTTTACCCTTGTCCCTTTTCTTGTCTTTATTTTTTACTATTATTACCATTAGAGGTCAGATAACGGAGTTTCTCGTGATAACTTGTACAGGTGACACCCCTTATCCAACAATAGACAACAAAGAGCTGCTGCGGTTGTTGAAGCAGGGATATCGAATGGAAAAACCGGACACTTGTAGCGATGAGCTGTGAGTATCTATTATCTGTCTTCTTGCATAAAATGTCTGGGTCGATGAATTTTAGGACGAAAGGCGAAAATGCTCCATTACACAGAAGAGCCACTCAAGAATGTGTATCTTACGGTTATAAGTACTTTATTGTAAATTCCTTAACACAATTTCAGAAGCACTGTTTTCTGATATCCGTTGATACGTCCAGATTAAAGCTAGTTAATGTCCACTTGAAAATGGAAAAAATAAAAAAAAATAAGAACCCTAAATTGTTAAGAGATAACACATTTGACTTGCGGTTTCTAAATTCAAGAGCTACCATTCCACGTGAGCAAATATAAAACAATGATAACGTTTATCGGGTAAGTTATCTCTTTTAAGATGAATTTTCTCCTGATTATTAACACATTTTGATGAGGAGCCACCCTGTGGAAATGCTGAATAAAGCCATTATTATTATTATTATTATTATTATTATTATTATTATTACAAGTAAAACCGGAAATAACAATATATAATTATATATCCCATAAAAAGGTAGATATAAGGCAAAGAAACAAAATGATGGTCGAAAAGGGTAACTTTTAATGCCATATATTACGGCGAGACATGACTAACCTTCTTCAGGGGCAACACTGAAGCAAAGTAAAAATGGAGAAAACGGTTACAATACAGAAATAGAAATAATAGACGTGTACTGAAGCGGCTACCAAAAAAGTGGCATTCCCAAGGTGGTAAGAACAATGATAAGTTGTGATGAATTTGCAATTTTGTTAGACTCTGCAACAAAGTTAAGACATAAGTAGATACTGCTACGTAAGGGGTAGAACCAGAAGAAAAAAGTACAATCAGTTGAAGGTTCAGAACCCCTGCCCCACCCATTCATGCACTACTGACTTATTATTTAGACCTTGTAGACTTAACTTCTCATGGTTTTGAAAGTTATTTGTTGCTGAGCCAGCAAGCCAGAGCTTACTAATAAATGTAAAAAAAAAAATGGTTGTATTGAAATTTGGGGGTTAAATGTTGTACATACGGAAGATTGTATTCATATTTTTGTAGATATTTATTATGAGTGGGCTTGGATCGAGGCAAGTTTATTTCTACGTTTTTGGGAAAATAGTTGACAATTTTTCTTTATTATTTTTACCTTTTTTAGTTTTTGCATATTAATTCATTCATACCAGAAATCACAAGTGTTAGTTGAGAGAGAGAGAGACAGAGAGAGAGAGAGAGAGAGAGAGAGAGAGAGAGAGAGAGAGAGAGAGAGAGAGAGAGAGAGAGAGAGAGAGAGAGAGAGAGAGAGAGAGAGAGAGAGAGAGAGAGAGAGAGAGAGAGAGAGAGAGATGCTCTGAAAACACGCCTACCGCTCTTGTTCTGACAGTTTTTTTAGTTCACAATAAACCAAAAATTAAATGTTCTGCAATTTTTTTCTTTGGTTAAATTACGAAGGAAGACATCGCCCGCTATGTTTGTCATCGAATCGTAGATTCTCCACACCTCGCGATTGACACGTCATTTTGTTTAACCAATCACAGAAAGTGAATCGACCTTCTGAAACGAAGCGACGGTTTGCTTGCGACAGCGCTGTAGCTGTGGTGAAAGTGGTATTTGCGGTCAAGTTTAACAAAGTAATGGGAAATTTCTAGTCCGAAGCTTAACTACATTCAAAACGGTGAAATGATTTTGAAATTTGTTTCATCCTGTCTCATAAAACCTTAGACCAAGTCAGTGGATTAACGAGCACATGAACGCTGTGCGATACCTCGTTCGACTCTCTCGTTCCGCCACTTCGACTAGGTCACCTGAAGATGTGTTAGACTGTGAAAATATTTTTAACTGGCCACTCTGGGAAGAATTATATCAAGGCTTGATGGACGGCTTTTTGGATGTATCTAAAGCGTTGTGGAAGGGATTGAATTCGCGCCACGACTGCATTCGACAACACATAAATTTTCCCGCTGTGCTTTGAGCATGACTAAAGACGAAGGATGTGCGATTTACGCAGTGGCCCGATGTAGCCTTTTGGACGATTGGAGAAGGTATTTACCGTCGCCCTTTTATTTAGTCGTTTTCTTCAAAAAACTTATGGTCAACCGATAAGCCAGATAAGCGTTGTCTTTGTTTACGTGCCCAACTTTTGTATGGCTCGGCAAGAAGTTAAGCCTTCTCTCAAATTTGGTTTTCAAGTTTATCGTCAGTTTGTTTGTGAAGAAGGTTTTCAGGATTTCTGTGTTGGACCCATTCTTATAGCAAATTACATTTTAATTTCCCCTCAGTTTAAAAAAATAGATTCAAATGAAATTTACCGTATGCTTAAGCTTATAATTTAAACATTGTTGTAAAAAGGTTTTTCCTCAGACTACCATTGTAAATAGGTGCCACAAACCAGAAGCGTAACACTTTGTAAAACTGCCAAATCTATTAAAACAATTATTTGCTTTGTTTTTTTTCGACTGGTTCTTGGTCGGTTTTGACATAAACTTAAGTACTTGACTTCTTCAGAGTTATTAAGCTTAGGTACTTTCCGCGTTTAGCGCGTACGTACACGAACTCGCACAAACAGCCATGATTTTAAAACTTTTCTCTGTTTCTGCTGAATCTTTGACATACAATTTTTAGCTTTATAAAATTGAATTAAATTATGTGAACCCCCATGCATTACAACCTCTGTGAAAACGTTTTGTGTAGTACAGTAATTTTTCAGATACAACAAAATGTTTCGCCACTCAAATTAAACTTATGTGTCGGAATCGTGTAATTCATTTGGGTAATCCATTTGAAAGCACGAACTGTTCCAGTATTTGTTTATGCGCAATTATTTTTCTTAGGCCAATACTTTGAATAATGGCTTTATTGTACACTTTGTTATAATTGTAATAGGGAATTTAGTTCATGGACAGTATAAAATAAAGTTTTGATGTCTGTGCGAATGAAGGTAACGTTTTAAGTTCCGGTTGAAAATAAAGTAATCATTTATTCCGTCACTGTTTAAGATACGTTTTTAACCTTCAAATATCGTATTTAGTAAAATTACTGAGCTTGCATCGGTTGCCTTAAGCAACTTAAATTGTTTCATTTAATGTTAGCATTAATTTGATTTGATTCGCATTGCTGCAACTTCTAGTTTAAGTTTTATAATTTCAAGAATTAAACAACACTTTTTAGGTGGGAAGTGCATTTAAGTGTACCACAAACGCGCTTTTTTTTGTTTTGTTTTTTTTAACAAACAGCAACAACTATCTGTATCAACTTACCTTCTCAGGTATACATTGTCCCTGAGCAGACAACAGCCATAAAAAAAAATAATTAAAAAAGTCGTCAAAAGTTCCGTTTAAAGAAAATGCAAGTCCAGTCCGTTGTCCAGTCCTTGGAATTTTTTTTTTCTAGCTAACCTTTTGTGGCGCGGCGTCGCAGTGAAAAAAAAGCGCGCGAAAGTATAGCCTCGTTTTCGTTCTTTCCTCCAGGCCCTCTCCTCTGAAAAAATCTTAAACATCGATCATCGCCAAAAGCAATTGAAATTAGAAGAAACTGACAACGCCATCATAAAGAGCATACTCTCAAGCCTTAGGCAAAATTTTCTTTTGTTCCTACCTCAAATGGTCGTTAAGCAGGAAGCTGACAAACTTTTCAGTTAGATTTTCTACTGCCGCACTTTTTTAGGAAAAAGTAATCATGGCCATTTTTTAAAACACTATTTATTAAACTACAACTTCGCTTAAAAATATTCTTGGAGAAAGGTTCTAGTAAACTTGTAGAGCGAATATTAAACTTCGGTCCGTTCTGGTCACGTGACCGATGACGTCACAGCCTTAAAAATGACAAAAATGTATATTTCATAAAAATATCTACCAATATCCAAATTTTTGTTTCCTCGCGTTTAATGCAACGCGAGATAGCACTTGTACCCAGACTCCCACTTATAGAAAATTGTATATACCTCCCTTAATATTTATATTTTGTTCGGTACCCGGGCAGTCCGAAATGGCTCACACCATTGTGCTTCAAACCACGTTGACTGCTTTTGCAATAACAAAATAACTTCGTCACAGTGAGCAAAAACGCACTTGTAAGCAAAGTCACGTGACCAATGATGTCATCGCCCTTAGTCTTGTACAATAATTAGTTTATGGTAAGACTTATTTCTAGAAAACGTGGGGGTCTTGCTGCCCTCAAACTGACCAAGTTATTTGGGATTGACGATTTTCCAGCTGCAAAGAATTCTGGGAAGGTTCTTATTATAATTATATATTGTTATTTAATTATTATTTATTGAAGACCTAAATGAAGGTGATCAGATTTGAAACAGCAAGACTGTCCCAAATCTGAGCAAACTATAACGGATAATAAGGAGGTATACTGACATCCACTTGTAAAAACATGTTTATTTGGTTTTCGAGTGGAATCATTTGCCGTCCCTGTGCCTTTTGGGAAGACATGCGGGTACTCAACGTTTTTCTTGTGCAATAAGAAAAAGTATGGATGGGCCTTTCATTGTACATTGGACCAAAGAAAGACTTTGTCATAATAACCCAAGATTATAAGATCAAGTGCCTTTTTAAATTAATTAATAACGATTTATTTAACAAACTGACTTTCCCAAAATCAAATAAACATTCCAGTTATGAGATGATGACAGAATGCTGGAACGAATCCCCTGAAGATCGCCCAACCTTTAGTCAGATTCGGGAGAGATTGGAAACGATGATGCAAAAGGGTACTCCTTGCCTGGACCTGGCAGCAATAGATGAGTCATGCGCCCAAGACGACGTGCCTTCCTTCAATAGTGTCATGGAAGAATCAACTAGAGTTGGAACGATCGACATTGTTGATTCTGATGACGACGATAAGCCGTACGATGACTCCAATGATTACAAGCGGTCAGCGGTTAAAGGTGATTGCAATGACTTTAGATACGCACTCGAATTCATCTTTTAGGTCAAGGAGTATGAATAGACAAGTCCAATACTATTCCCTAGATTATAGCTCTCGTTAAGAACACTGGAACCATAAATATTTCGTCTTTTACTTCCTCCTATCATTACAACGACGATCCACTAACTGACTGAATTCTATTATGAGACTACTTGAATGGATAAGAATTCTTCAGTTAAAGCATTCAAAGGTTTTTTCGGCCTCACCGACTTCCACGCCAGTGATATACGGCAATTGGTTGAGAATTGTACGTCCAAGTTCTTAGCCCGAGTAATATTGAACAGGCAAAATAACAAATACAATATATATATATATATATATATATATATATATATATATATATATATATATATATAATAGCCAAGAACTGGAAAATACGACTTTGCCAATATTTCGTCTTTATTAAAAGACTTCATCAGGGCAACATATATGTTTTTTTTTTTGGCGGTGACGATTATATCCGCATTAGTTTTAATTTAGATAAGTATTTAAGGATAAAAGTTAATTAGTTCATTGGAGAAAAGTTGGCCCAGCTAGGAAGATGACCCTACCATCGACAAAAGGTGATCCCGCTAGGCGGTCACTCTTGTAGCCGAGCCATCTTTTTTTGTGTGTATGTGTGTGTGTGTGTGTTTCATGCATGTATCGGCTCGCAAAGTTTTGTAAGGAAATGTAGGAAAACTTGGCTCGCCCAGAGTAGCTCGGGTAGGCGAGCAGCCCTTCTACTGGGACATGCTTTCTCCATATGAACGGAGTCAAACACGTCTCAGTGTCGCCATGACATTATTTTCAATTGACAAAAGAAAATTAACCTGACTAGCTATGTAATTTATACGGTGTGAGGTGATATCCGCGCAAAACTATTTGCTTGAAACATGTGTGTATGTTAATATGTTCGAAAAAGAAAGAATTTGCGCAGATCTCCGACACCTCACACCGTATAAATTAGTCATTAAAAAATATACTTTGTGACTTGAAAATGATGCCATGGTTCATCGAAACGTTGTGTAAGATCTCATTAAAGACTATTCGTTTCTGTGAAGAAGTGTCTAGTTTGTACTGTGTAACTATCATAAAGTCTTGGTTGCAAAAGACTAGGCTCGTTTACATTGCGTCAGGCTCAGCAATAATATTTTTGTACTGAAAAGAAGGATAATTCAGGTACAATTTGAATAGCAGGTGAATTCTGATCGGTGTCAATGTAATCGTACGTTCAACAACCTGACCAGCGTACATAAATACGTTGTCCGTAGAGAGCTGACAACAAATATTAGTCCATCTCCGATACTAATCCCCGAGTAATATTTTTCTGTAACTGTTAGGAAAAGTTGAAAATCCAAACGAGACCATAACGGAAAAGAATCCAAAAATCTCAGATGACTTTGCAGAGATCGATAGCGGCCTAAAGAATGAAATGAATAAAACGAGCAGATACTGTGCAAAAGATACTCAGGATCCCAACGATGTGAGGATAAATATTCAAGAGCCGGAAAGGAGTGTCTTTCGATCAGCCATGCAAGAACTACCCTTCTAGATTCCAAGAAAACCCATGGTGTAAGAACTCAAGAGTATAAACAGAAAAAAGTGTAAGAAATGAGCCCGAGAGGTTATTGTAAGCCCTATCATTTAGGTAGTAGCTTTTAACGAGGGTTAAGAAAAACCTCACAATCTATAGGAACAGATGCATTAATGTTGTTATTCATGTTTACAAAATGAGATATGCCTTAATAGGAAACTGATGTTGATTAGCGTCTTAGGATCCCATGAAAGTATTTAGGGATTGTCTTGGGTCTTTTATGAAACAAATAAAACTCCATAGCAAATGCTGACGAACAGGTTAACCTAGGTTACCGTTAACTGCAAATGAGTGTTTTAATTTAATATGGACTGTCAAAACTGAAACCTCTTTATCAGATTTACCAAGTTTAATTATGCTTGGTTTATCTTTCATTAAAATAAACACTTTTAGCTTTGGCAAAATAGCAAGAACTGTTTTTTGTTTGTTTGTTTGTTTGTTTTGCACTGTTTGTTTGTATTTTTTCATAAAATGCTCTTTATCAAAGTATACCCTTTACTTTAGACCACTCTTCGTTTCTGGAAGATTAAAACAGAGACTTTCGTTCGCAAACTCCTTCTAAGTCTCTCTCAGCGCTAAACCATAACTTAATGTTTCGGTTGACCCACTTGACGGGATGGCTGTCGAAGTTGAAAGTTTAATTAATGCTTTCAGCTATTTCGCCCAATATGAAATATCCTAATTTTCCGCTTTCATGTCTCCTAGAAGAAAATAAAGGGCTGAAACTCAGTTTAGTTTAAATTTGTTTAAAGGTAATGAACTAAGTTTGTAATTTGTTGTTGTGTGATAAATAAACTTAAACTGAAAACTCACTTCTTTACTCAGTGTGTGAGCCTCTCGCTGTTTAGTTTTGCCGTTTTTCTGAAGATATAGAGATGAACATATCAGCGATTTCCCATTCGCGTCTCCTTGCGCATTCATATAACTAAATTTTCTTTGGAGAGTTTAGCACAATTCTCTCCCAGTTCTCGATAAAACAAAACCTTAAAGAACAACTTACTAGCGTTGGTTGTAAACGATGATTTACGACCAACGCTAGTACATTGTTCTTTACAGTCCATGGTCAATTGACTGAGAACATTATAATGATACTTACAGGTATTATTTTGCACATGCTTAACCTAATGTTTTGCACATCCCGCTGTACGAAGAAGAAAGGCGTCTTCCGTTTTGTTCTGTAGTTTCCAGAAAACTCACCAAGATGTTATTGGTGGCCCTAAACTTTTCCTAAGATCATTTTAAAAACCTGTCGAGATTTCCAAAACTTAATTGAGCTCTCTAAAAGAACGTCCAAGGACTTTTGAAGTTTGTCTAAACTCTTTCAAAAACAATCCAAGAATTTTTGGAATGGAACCTTTCGATAAAACGGTAACAACGGATCCGCGGACGTGCCGACATTATCATGGTTTCTCGTGCCCCATAGATAGATTTCAATTTAACCTTCTCTTTAGTCATGCCGAAGACAACAAAATCTTTGGAGAAAAGCAGAATGATATTTTGAAGAATCAAATGGAGCTATTGAGGAAAGTATAATTTATTATTAAAAACTAAACTACGGATATCAAATTTCCAGCATTTTCATTGGCTAGCCGGACACAGGCTCTCAGCTCATATACCTGCAATACCTTATATGGTCAATCAACGCTTCAGCAAACAGAGAAAGCTCAATAAAATTTTTCTTCGAAACGGCAGCCATTACAATCTTCGCAGAGGAATTAACGAGAGAAATTTCGAAACTGGAACCGAAATACAAATTGAATAAATCTTTTTATTGCTGAGTCAGTGTTTTAGAACGACAAGAAACAGTTCTGGGGTCGTTTTTAAAAATTTCTTGCAGCCCAGAGAAAATTGTTCGGGCTGTTGATGTTTAGTTAATAGCAAAACGCACTCTTATTTACTAAAAAACCGCAAGAGTTTTTGAACTCAGCTAAACGAAATTGAAAATATGTGTTGAACAACAAGTGTCGACATTTCCACTCTGTAAATATGCTCACTGGCCAGTCTATTCAAACCAAACTGAACAAACAACAACTTCAGCTACAATTTGCAGCAATATTCACTATTAGAAATCTTTCCAGTGATCAGCGACACTTTAAAAAAAAAAATAAATAACAGTTAACACACATCACCAGCTTCAAACTTTCAATGGTTGCAAATAAGATATTTTGTACAAATGAGAAGAATCGCCGTTCTCGCTGTTTTTGTTGTTCTGTTCTGCCGCGGGTCCAGTTTGTGTGCCACGCATCAAAACAAATTTCTAGAAGCCATTTCTTGAAGCATAACCTTAATATTTCTCTTGCTTTTAGCTCGGGCGTCTTGTTTTCGACCAGATTTGGTGAGACAATGTTCAAGTTCGTTAAAATAAGCTGATATTGTGTCTTCATTTTGATTAAATTCGCACACCGTTGTTTGCATAGACTGCAAACTTGCTCCTTCGGGTCGTGCATTTGTGTGAATGCCATTCTATCCGCTTTCAGCAATGAATGAATAGTTTTTACCAAACCATTGATCATTTACAACAGTCCAGAGCAAATAAACCTAGGACTTTTTCCAAACGTGAAGCTTGTGCGTTGTTCTCGGACACTTTCATTGTATTAATTCAACTTTGCAAAGGTACGTTGCAACACACCGAAAGATTTTCGCGCCCTTTTTGTTAATCATGTGATAGACAAATGTTTTCTTTCTTCGGTTTCCTCTTTCTCTGGGTTCTTTTCTTTCACTGTTTTTGTACAGATTCCCACTTATGTGTCGTAGAGTTTTTGATAAAACAATTATTCTACCCGGGCCTGCTGGATATGAAATGATTATAACCAACTCGGCGCTACGCGCCTCATTGGTTATTTATCACTTCATATCCAGCGCGCCCTCGTAGAATAATTGTTAAATATAGTCTATATGTGACGCATTAACCCCATTTCCTCATAAAGCGATAACATTTAAAGCTCTTAATAACTTAGCTCCTTGTTACAGCTAATAACTTAGCTCCTTGTTACATTAGTAACCTTCTGCACTTATTCACCCCAAATAGGTTATTACGGTCCTCATCTAAATTTCTGCTTCAGGTTCCTACATCAAACCCGAAAACTCATGGAGACCGAGCATTTTCTGTATGTGCCCCCAAATTATAGTTATATTAGGCGTAGCTCTAGTTTCAGTAATTTTAAACCATCTTTAAAATTTTTTTAAACGTTATTTTATTCATTAGCTAATGTAAGTTTTATAATTCTAGTTTCTTATTTTATTGTGAAGCGCTTTAGAACTTTTGTATAAAGCGCTATACCAATACTGTTATTATTAATATTATTATTATTATTATTATTATTATTATTGCAAGTGGAACTGGTAAAAGTAAATTACAATTATTTTACACTATATAATTTTCATATTTAAATAGTTAAAACGATCTTATGAAAAAGTTTCCGGTTTTTCGTTTGTCTTCAGTTTAGCACTTTTATTTTTATACCGAACATCAAGGTCCAAGTGTGTAAAATTTGTAGGGAATGTTGATTAATATTTCCTTTTCAGTCACGCATATAGTTATAATTGTATTGTTCAGTTCAGTCCATAAAATATCCATACCTTCCCCACGGAAGGTCAATGAATATTGCAAAGGGGAGTGGGGGCGGGTGGCGGGGGCAAAACCAAAGAGGTTTTGATTGAAATGTGTGGAGTTAAATTGGGAATTCCAGAGGGTTGGGGCCATTGTAGCCTGCGTCGCAGACGTAACAAAACCCCGGTGAGTAACGTCTGCGAAGCAGCGCCAAATTCCTTGTTCTGTACCAGAATTTAAGTACGCGTTATGATTGGCTCGTTAAAAAAAGCCTTTTGTTGACGAGCCAATCATAACGCGTACTCAAATTCTGGTACAGAACAAGGAATTTGGCGCTGCTTCGCAGACGTTACTAACCAGGGTTTTGTTACGTCTGCGACGCAGGCTAGGGCCATTGCAAACCAAAAAAAACCTTCCATGGGGTAGGTATGCATATTTTCTGGAACCACACATTCAAACTGACACAATGCTCCATGGTCATTGCTTTGCTTGTGGTTACCCTCACACCACTAGCCGGATAAAAATAGCAATAATGTCTTCTTCTTAATGTTAAACTTCACAGCCCTTATTGAGATATAACATCATGTCGCAGCAGAATTGATATAAAGGCAAACCCTTCAATTATGACACAAGTAGCTATTATAGGTTGCTATAGCCTAATTTTCTTTGGATAGTTTTACATTGACCTAAAAGGATCAGTAACAACTTGGGCAAATTTAATTTATACAGTAAGAACTGTTCAGGTGAAGAAAATTGAGAAAAGCCCTGATCAGTTGTCAACTTGACCAATTAAATTACAAATTACAAATTAGGCTTATTCAAATCTGGCTGTGACCACATATTCCAGTTATAAGCAAATGCACACTGTAGTTACTGGCATATATGTATATTTTTTTTTTCTTACTTGTGTTTGCTAATGCCAGCACATAACAGACTAATGTCACATAAAATTTGTTTTCATGCATACCACCACTTTTCAGTGTTGGTGGCGCATTTGAATATAACTTACCAACATGTCATAATATTATTTGTCCCCCTTATTTGTACACAAGCAAACATAATTATTTTCAAAGACATGTTTGTACACCAAAAAAATGCTTGTAGAGTTGAGCAGTTTTAACTCGAACAATTTAGAAACCAATTAGATTAATTCACGAAATGCTAAGCTGAATATTGAAATAAACAAAACAATCAAAATAATTTAAATCTGACCAATGTTACTGGAGGTAATGGTGATCATCAAACAACAACAATAGTAAAGATTAAAAAAAAGGAATGGCATGAAAGCTGTTTTATGTAGTAACAACTGTTCAGAGGCAATGGCACACTTAATATGAAAACAGGAAATTGTCCTGTTTGTGCACTATATATAAAACATATTCTGAAGAATGCTTGAAGAGTGCTGCAATCTTAACTTCAATAATCCAGCCTCCATAAAATAATTAGGCCTGTTTTAGACACCGTACTTCAGCCAAGCCAAATCGAATACAATGATAGGCCGACCTTACTTAATTAATCCTGGCTGAACTGATTCAGACGCTGAACTTTATTCGGCCGGAACACGAAGTACGCATGTCACCTTTGCTGAGTTTGGCCCTCCAAGCCGCCATTTTTTCTTCTGCAACACTCCTTTGTGCAATCTCCCATGTAAAACCAGCATGAAAAATACATTAAATGATTTATGCATTTGAAGGGCTGAGGGCATTGTAGCGTGGGGCCTGAGCCCAAGTTCAGTCGCACATGCGTGGTTAGTAGTCTAGAAAAACATGTGCTGGTAAAGTTAGGCTTATGAGAAACTATAAAGCGTTCTGGACGTTATCCGTGTCGTTGTTTGTGTTACATTTGGTGGCAGCGGTGGGATTTTAACCATGGAAGACACTGTGAAAGCCTTGGAGGCGAAATTGGCCCAGCTTGAAGCGAAACTCGCGACGAAAAGTGAAATTACGGCGGCCGGTTCAAGCAGCTCCACGAGCTCATCGACCACATCCCCGGATCATTCTCTTCGCATTAAACCTGAAACTTTCTCGGCTGCTTCGGGAGAAAACTGGTTGGTGTGGCTACGGAAATTTAAAAACATTGCGTCGCTGAACAAGTGGAATGCCGAGCTTCAAAGTCAAATTTTGCCGGCGTACATGAAAGGCCTCGCCGAACAGACATATTACAGTCTGACTGCCGAGCAAACTACTACTTGGGCGGCTCTGGAACGCGCTCTAACAGATCGTTTTCATCCAAAGGAATCCCGCCAAGTACACATTTCTACTCTACGAGCCAAATTACGTCGCCCCGACGAAGATTTACATCAACTGAGGTGCGAAATCTCCCGCCTTGTGGAGCTGGCCTATCCAGATGACCCGCCGGATATACTTAATCGTACCGCCAGGGATTTCTTCATAGGCGCTTTATCTCCCCTAACTTTACGAGAGAAGGTGTTGGATTTGGGCCCAAACACCTTAGACGAGGCACTGGCGGCGGCTCAGCGATTTGAATCAAATCAAAAAGTGTTAAACAAAGGAAGTGCTCGAGTCCTTGCTTCAACTTCTGGAGTGGAAGGAGAAGGGAACTTGGCCTCGCAACAGGGGTCCCCGGAACCCCCAGTATGGGCTAAGCAGCTATTTCAACAACAAGCTGAAATCTTAGAGAAGCTGAAGAGCATTCCTCAAGGAAGGCAAGGTAGGAATGAAAGTGTAGAGTCTGGACAAGGCCCCAGAGCATGTTTTAAGTGTGGCAGTTTGACCCATTTTATTCGTGATTGTCCACACCAAGTCCGTCCTGACCAGGGAAACTGGCGACGGGCGGGGCGCAACCAGAAGTGACCCCGCCCGATAATTCAAAAGGGGCATTTTTGTCATGTGATGTCAATGGTGTTAAGTCCCAAGCTTTACTGGATACGGGTGCAGAAGTAACAATTATTAGTGAAGACCTGTACTATCGCACTAAGACCAACGTGAGTAAACTTGAACCGCCAAGGAAGCCTGTTCTGGGAGCCAACAACATGCCGCTTGATGTCGTTGGTGAAACAGAGTTGACACTCCGGCTTGGTGGGATCAAGGCGCAGCATAAGGTGCTTGTGAGTCGAGGGTTGCCACAACCAGTGTTAATTGGTATAGATTTCTTAATGGCTCACAAGTGTATAATTAACTTTGACACTAAGACTGTCTACAGTGAGGGAGGACCCACTGAGATGGTGTTTGGACACCTTGACAAAGTGTACAGGATCACTGTTGCTGAGACCGTAACATTATCACCAAATATGGTTGCCGATATACCTTGTGAGATTCGGGGGGTGAGTGGCCTGGACGAGTGTATGGGTGTGGTGGAACCATCAAACATGTTTTCAGAAAGATACTCCGCTGGGGCCTTGCGCACTGCAGTAACTGTAAAAGAAGGCCGAATCCCAGTTCGTGTGTTTAATTGTCTTAACAAGCCTATCAAAATTTACAGATGCAGCAGTATTGGGGACCTCCATCCTCTAGCCGGCATGGAAGAACTGCCTGACGGGAGCGCCACGGGCAAGGGGTACAAGATTGTACCGCCTAGTGTTCCGAAGGAAAATGTTGAGGTTGACTTGGGGGCTAGACAGTGTAGTGCAGTTTTTGTGGGTGACTCTGGCAATGGTAGTATTCCGGTGGAAGAGATGTTCCCCATAAGTAGTGGTTCAGTTCCAGAGGAGGAAAAACGTAAGCACTATGAGGTGTTGTCCACTTATGCTGACTGCATTTCAAAGGGGCCGTGGGATTTAGGTACTGCTAAGGGAGTGAAACATACCATTGACACCGGCCCTGCACAGCCAATCCGGGTACCACCTAGGAGGGTCCCCTTCCATAAAAGGCAAGAAATGCGCCGTCAGGTGGATGAGATGCTTGAAGCACAGATTATAGAGCCATCTGAATCCCCATGGTCCTCTCCAGTAGTTCTGGTTGCGAAGCCTGATGGCACTCAACGTTTCTGTGTGGACTATCGTGCTCTAAACAAGGTAACCAAGCGAGACTTGTACCCACTTCCTCGGTGCGATGACATATTGGAGAGCTTAGCTGGGGCACAGTGGTTTTCTCACCTTGATCTTCTCAGGGGGTACTGGCAAATTGATGTTGCAGAAGAAGACCGGGAAAAAACAGCCTTCGCGACCCCGGATGGCCTTTACCAATTCCGCAAGCTAAGCTTTGGTCTAACAAATGCACCTGCGTGCTTCATGAGGGCTATGCACCTTACCTTGAAAGGTTTATGCTGGTCAGACTGTCTAGTGTATCTAGATGACATTATTATCTTTGGTCGAACTCTACAGGAGCACAGGGAGAGACTGTCATTGGTCCTGTCGCGCTTGTCAGAAGCAGGATTGAAGATTAACCCCAAGAAATGCAAGTTCTTGTCCGAACAGGTGGTTGTGTTAGGTCATGTGGTGACTTGCGATGGCATATCTACTGATCCAGAGAAAGTACGAGTCATAAAGGAGTGGCCAGTGCCGGAGAATGAGAGCCAGTTGAAAGCATTCCTGGGAACAGTTGGTTACTATCGAGAATTCGTGCCAAACTACGCTCACATTGCTTCCCCTTTGCACAGTGCTTCTCAAAAGGGTGATCGTTTTAGATGGTCAGCTGAGTGTGAAGAAGCCTTTCAGGCTATTAAGCGTAAATTGATGAACGCCCCCATCCTTGCTTTTCCCCAGTTGGATGTACCATTCGTTCTAGACACTGATGCCAGCGACAGTGGTTTGGGAGCAGTGTTGTCTCAGGTTCAAGGTGGGAAAGAGCGTGTAATAGCGTATGCAGCACGTGCACTATCAAAGGCTGAAAGGAACTATAGCACCACCCGTAAGGAACTTTTAGCCCTTGTGTGGGGAGCTGAGCACTTTGAGACTTATCTCTATGGGAGACGCTTTCTGGCTAGGACTGACCATAGTGCTCTACAGTGGCTAAAGAACTTCAAAAACCCTAGGGGCCAGGTTGCTCGGTGGCTCGAAAGGCTAAGTGATTTCGATTTTGAGGTGGAACATCGCCCTGGGCAGTTGCATGGTAATGCAGATGGACTGTCCCGCTTTTTGTGGGAAGGGGCCGCATCAGCTGAACATGACAAGGGGGAAGCCACATTGATCCAGTCTGTCAATATGGAGCCTCTTTCAAGGGAAAGTATAAGAGCAGCCCAGAACCAAGATCCTGTTCTGTCACAGGTGGCAGAGTGGCTTAAAACTGGTGTCAGATCCCCAAGGAGTGATGTGGAAGGAGGCGGGCGCAAACTTCTATAATACTGGTCACAGTGGGGAAGGTTGTTTCTCAAGGACAGTCTGGTGTTCAGACGCTGGGAAGATGAAGTGTCAGGTCAAGAAACTTCGCAGCAACTTTGCTTGCCAGAGAGCCTAGTACCACAAGTGCTGTCTGCCCTTCACGACAGTCCTTCTGCAGGTCACCTTGGCGTGGCGAAAACTCTGGCGAGAGTGCGTAGAAGATTTTACTGGCATGGGATGCGAGAGGATGTCGAGAATCACATTAGAAGGTGTGGTCCTTGTGCGGAAGTCAATGACCCTCCCAAGTTGCCAAAGGCGCCCCTCATCAACATCAAGTCGGGTCACCCTTTACAAAGAGTGGCCATAGACATAGTTGGTCCTACACCGAGGTCTAGTTTGGGTCACGAGTGGCTGCTGGTGGTTTCCGATCACTTTACTAAATTTGCTCAAGCTTTCCCAGTCAGAAACACTTCAGCAGTAACGCTTGCAAAGAAGGTGATGGACGAATACATATGCCGGTTTGGGTGCTTTGAGAGCTTACACTCTGATCAGGGAGCCAATGTGGATGGTGCTGTCTTCAAGGGACTGTGTGATTTAATTGATGCAGCTAAAACTCGGACAACACCTTACCACCCCCAAGGAGATGGACAAGTAGAGAGACTAAACAAATCACTTGTGAAGATCCTGTGTAAGCTGATTTCTGACCATCGCCGGGACTGGGCAGACTTTGTGCCGAAAGCGGTTCTTGCGTACAATACTAGTGTTCATGAATCGACGGGATTTACCCCTTACCGCCTAATGTTTGGCAGAGAAGCTATCTTGCCTGTGGATGCTGTCTTGAAGTTTGAAACCTCACCTCCCCAGGGAGAGGCGCAGACTTACCCCGATTATGTTATTCAGCAGAAGAAGCATCTGGAGGAGACGGAGCAGATCGTGAGAGAGAACCTCAAGCGAGCACAGAAATCTCAGAAAGCTTATTACGATACTAAGTGCCACGGTCAGCGGTTTCATGTAGGAGACCGAGTCTGGTATCGAAACCGAACCAGAGCAAGAAGGAAGAAATTCCTCAAACCTTGGTGCGGTCCTTGGAGGGTTGTGAAAGCTCTGTCTGATGTTACCTATCGTATTGAGGAGGAGAGAAGGAAGGCAGGGAATCGTCGTAAGAGGAAGGTGGTCCACTTCAACTATCTCAAACCATGCTTTACACCTCCAGAGATTAATGAAAAGCACTCCCCGGAAGCTACCTTTGGAGGTGCAGGTCGATCAGAAAGATTGGGAGATGTGCAACAGCCAACTCAGATTCAAGGGGCATCCGATGATACTGGGGGCGTTGATTTGGAATGGCTGGAGGATCCAGTGGCTCCATCCACAGAAGTTCATCAAACCCCTCAGGTCCAAGAATTGAGTGGTACTCTAGGTCCGGATTCGCAGCCTGCGGATATACCTTCCCATCCAGAGGTTCCTTTGGTAAACAATGAATCTTTTCCAAGTCAGACTCCAGTGAGACCGAGACGTGAACGGAGAGAGCCACTGTGGCTCCAGGACTATGTCAGAACAGTTGTTGTTCATCCAACTTGGCCTTTTTACCTTGTTGGGACAGTTGCATACTAACTTTTTCATGTTTCTTACTCTAACCTCTGTCTTCATATGGGAGGGGGTGATGTAGCGTGGGGCCTGAGCCCAAGTTCAGTCGCACATGCGTGGTTAGTAGTCTAGAAAAACATGTGCTGGTAAAGTTAGGCTTATGAGAAACTATAAAGCGTTCTGGACGTTATCCGTGTCGTTGTTTGTGTTACAGCATAACCGACCCAAATGACTTTTAGGGCCTTTTTTGTATACGCTTTCTCTTGAAAAACAATGGAAAATGGTCAAAAAAAATTATGGGGCAATTTTGTTCTATTGAATCAAAGGTCACATGCAAACATTTAGCTGATTTGGACCAAAAAAAGGAAAAAAGCCCTAAAAGTCATTTGGGTCGGTTATGCCCTCAGCCCTTCATTTGATTCGGCTCATGTGAAGTACAGCACCTGAATCAAAGCAGGTCTACAGCTGTTTTTCCCTGCTGAACCAGGTGGGATTGATTGACTCAGCAGATCTAAATTAAATCAACTGTTCTGAATTGATTGACAGACGCCGTACTTCACATGAACTTAATTCGATTCGGCTCGGCTGAATTAGTACGGCGTTTGAACCAGGCCTCAATTAGATTCAAGAGTGCTAAGCTGGATTAAAACAAACAAAAGTACGATTAAAAAAAAAAAAAGATCAATGTTAGTGGACCGAAGTAATAGACCCTATGCAAAAATGGCTGCCTTTAAATTATTCTTTTGTTCTTATTCAAAATAGCCTCACTACCCTCGCTTTTGAGCTCAAAATACTAAAGAATTTGATATCCCGAACAAGGTTAGTGAGGCTATTTTGAATACAAAGAAAAGAATAATCTAAAGGCAGCCATTTTTGCGTAGGGTCTATTGTGAAAATCAAACAACTAATGATCAGTTTCTTGTGAATTGTGGGTAGATTCAGTTCTTTGAGGCGGCAATCGGTCAAAATTACAATTTTAAATGGTGTCCTAAAATGGCCGTTTGCCCCCTCAAAGGACTGGATCTAGCCACAATTCACCAGGAACTGATCAAAGCAAAATGGTGTATTGTAAAAAAAAGTTGTTTTTTGTGATAAAAACCGTATTTTTATTTCACTCTTAGCATAGCCAAAAAAGCTTAAAACAACCTCAGAATTCTCTTATGCAAAACATGAATAGCTTAGGTTGGCTTCAAAATATATTTTGATTAGCCAAATGCATTTCTGTCAATGCTACACCAAATAAAACAAATACATTTTCTAATAAGAAAGATCCGTTAATTCAGTCCTTGCTTAAATTTATTTACATATTTCAAGCTTTAATGAACCTATTGAAGTCAACTAAATCATGGACCAACTTGCTCTGTTCTTGAGACTAACTGAAGAAAAAAAGAGGCCAAATATGATTGCAGATTCAATTAGGGACTCATCACAAACTATTAAGCTACAACTCCAGGTAAAGGGAATGAAAAAAGCTAGGTAAGAAATTTAAGCTGGTCATAAATCGATCAGCTACCAGGCATGTGGTTAAAACATTTTGCTATCAAAAGGTGCAGGGTAATTGCTAATAAATTGATAAGAGTTGTCATCTCAGACGCTTAATTCCGGGCCTGGTCAACATGAGTAATATTTTTTGCTAACAATTACAAATTAAGCTTATTCATATCTGGCCTATGTTGAGCAGGAACAGCAATGGAAGGATTCAGTCCTTGGTTAATTCAGTTAGAGAGCATGAGCGAGATGAAAATAAAAGGGTGGAATCCGCTCCAGTGCGGACAACAAAAGCCAAGGAAAGAGTTTCTGAGGTAACAGCCTAGTTCTTTTGATTTCTGACGACCCGTACATATTTATAATATAAGACTTCAGTCTTAAGGTTAGCTTTCCGCAAATCCTTGCAGTAAAATCCCGTCCTCGAAATTATGAAACCTTTTCATGAAAAAAATGTTATGTCCTGAATGATGCAGCCTTTAATTTAGCGGAATCTGCGAGCCAAATTTCCGAGTTTCTTCTTCAAGTCCCGACTGTAGTTCTTGTTGGTTGCAAAATCACGCAACCATCAAATGACAGCTAGACTAGGGTCAGAATTTGGTCAATGTTTCGAAATTCAATCTTGAAGGAAGGCAAAGTTTATTTTCGCAATTTTTTATGAACAGGTCTCTGAAAAGTGCAAAGGTTAACCGGTTGTGATGAGTTGTCATAAAGATCATTTGTTGTTTTTAATTTTCGTGCTCAACGTTTGAAGCGAGTCACGAAAGTGTCTGAGTAGCCATCAGTTTTTTTTTTCTATTTTAAAACAGCATAAGCGATGATGTTCTATTCCTTACTGAAAGGTGTTTTGTACATTGAGGAATAATTACTTAAATTGCTGTTCTGTTTGTGTGTGGGGGGAGGGGAGGGGAGTGGGGGCTGGGGGGATGGACTTACAAAAATGTGAGCTCAAATGCAAATTGAAAGAACGAAAGATCTGACAGGGAGCTAAAGCCAACACTTAAGCGTCCGAGCTAAAATAATCGGTAGCAAAAACAACAGCAGGTATTTGTTATCATGTAAACTTCCCTTATATGAAGTAAATTCAACTATCAGCAACAAGATTATCCTTCTAGCGACCTCGCACTCGCCAAAAAGGCCTCTCCATCAATTTGCCAGTTCGTGACCTATACACATGGCTTTAATTTCGTCGCGTATCTCACGAAACACGGCCAAAGAAAGAACAACTCTCGAGCAGATTCCGCTAAATTAAAGGCTACATTATTCAGGACACAACAACTTTTTCATGAAAAAGGTTTCATAGTTTCAAGGACGGGATTTTATTGCAAGGATTTGCGTAAAGCTAACCTAGAGGCTGAAGTCGGGAAAGCGGTCGTCAGAAGTCAAAAGAACTAGGCTGTTACTCCAGAAACTTTTCCTGGGTATTTGTTGTCCGCACTGGAGCGGATTCCACCCTTTTATTTTCATCTCGCTCTCGGCTCTCTTACGGAATTAACCAAGGACTGAATCCTTCCATTGCTGTTCCGGCTCAACATGGCTGCCCACCTCACCTGCTGTAAGTCGGAAGTCGGAAGTCGGAAGTCGGAAGTCGGAACTCCAAAATCACCTCTTTATTCTCTTGCGTCGGGTCTTTCATTTTACGTAGAAACGTTTGGTTAGACGAAGTATTATTTGCAACGACATCAAATTTAAAAAAAAAAAATCAGCCATATCCACAGGTCTGTGGCCAGTTTTAAGAAGTCGGAACTCGGAACTCGGAACTCAGAACTCAGAAGTCGGAAGTGGCCCTCTTCGGCCACGGTAAAAATCGCATCGAAGAGTACTTTGACGATGTACCGTCGGGTAGTGTGCCAAACGCTTGATTGAATCAGGGGGGAACCCAATGCATAAGTTCGGTCGGGAGGTACGGTGCAATTATGAAACATTTCTCAATATGATCTGCCCAAAATATCCATTTTCTTATCTTCTTGCTTGACCAAAACTTAGTAACTCTTTAAGAATCATTCCCATGAAAATTCGTTTTAGGAATTTATGAAATTACACTTTGTAAAAGCAATATGGCGGCCAAACAGCGGGAATTTCCTGTGAAATGTCCTCCTTCATTTATGAGGATTGAACCTTTATTTTTCAAATAAACACTTCTCTCACAAAATAATAGCTCAGAAGTCACCGTTTCCATTAAACTCGCGAAATCGTTCAATTTCCGCAATGACTAGACTTGCGGCCAATTTTTCTTTCGCTTATGTTTAGAAAGCGGAGGTATAATTACTCATACACGGTACATTGTGAAGATGTCTAGAATAATACAGCCAAACCTTGTCGTTTTATGAAGACTAATGTACTTTAAACTCAAACTAAAATATATTAAACCTTCTGACCACGTGACTGATGACGTCATACCCTGCTTCTGGTAATTTCCAAAATTTTCAGGTGGAACCTTACTTTCTCTCAAATTTTCGATTTTATGTAAAGTAACGTTGAGTCTACAAAGCACTCGACCTAGTCCTCCAAGTTTCTCGCTCATCTGCATTGCTCCCTTAAATTTCAAATGCCAGACGTCAAGTGGTCATTTTCATATGCCCCACAAAAATGTAACCTTAAATATCCTATTTGCCTTTAAATTGATCAAGAAATCTTATGACGGTATCCTAAAACGGTATTTCAGGGATAGTCACGTGACTGATGACGCCATCACCTTAGCTTTGAGTTAACAGATATTTTATGGCAAATGTTATCTTACCTGGTGTGACACACCCCTAGGTATGAAATTGCCAAAATTATAAAGCTTGAAAAAAAAATTAGCCGTAAGGGATTCTGGGAAACTTTTTATGATAATATAATTTACTTTTATAATAATAATAATAATTATTATTATTAGCATTATTCCTCCATCCTTTCCCATGTCGCGGAGGTCATTTTGTTTGTTATTTAATTCAATAAACCTATCAAGTGGGGACTTCTTTGTACAAACAGGGTTAAACGCCATTCGTACTTCATATGAGCCGAACTTAATCAGTTATATCAGTTTAGGTCGACCCAAATTAGTTAAGTTCGCCTACTGAGTCAAACGTCGAACTTAAGTCAGACGAACTTAACTACATCGCGAAAATAAACACATCGAGGCTGGTTTAAACATTAACACGATTATAAGTTTGTTTCGGCTCATGTGAAGATCGCCGTTTGACCCAAAGTTTATCTTCAGGCGTTATTCACCCCTGGCCACCGTGAAGAATGCCTCAGCCGATCCAAATAAAATCAGTCGAACTTAAACATGAACTTAATAGGCTGAGTTAAGTTCGGCTCGTGTGAGGTACGGCGTTTAACCCGGGCCTTAGCTTCCTGAGGCCTCTTGATCACTAGCTACCTCCTTTGTTAATATTTCTTTACCCCTTTATTAGCTTCAATTGTGATTTTTTTTTTCAATGTTGTTAGTTCTTATCCTGTTTTAATTTTAACTAAATGTCCCATTTTATGTGAATTAGCAATTATGCTAGTGGTAAATAAAGAACTTAAACGTGAGCTCGAACTTGAACTGAAGAAGGAATTTGCTTCAAATGTTGGCATTGTCTTGGGGCTTACTTTGCTATGACACTCACATTTCCATTTTGTTCATTGACAGACACTCTGATACTAGCTAGTTTTGAATGACGTTTATGAACTCATTCTCGTTGCATTCACCCCTCTAATGCCAAATGAAATTACGTTCGCAAGCGTGTTAAATTTATGCAACAATAACCATTGTCGAGTATTGATGGAATACAAGAAGACTCGTCTTCTTTTGAGTGTGTGTTTAGTTTTGTTTGTACCTGCTTAGTTTTATGAACACGGCTGGAAACTCCAGAATACCACAAAATCGTGCAGTTTACGGCAAAGATGTCCACAGACCCCACCTTTTCGGCCGCAGGTGTGCCAACGTTTTACCTCAACGCCATTTTTTGCCTTGAGTCTCGTTCAGCTGGTTCAGTTCCTTTTTTGTTGTTTTGTGTTTGTGAGGGATACCTACCGTTACAAATAGAACTATTGGGAGTTTATTGTCGCTGTAATTTTGTTCACGTCTTAAATGTTAAATCGATTCAAAAAGGTAATGTGAACATGACTTGGTGAAGTGTTGTCCTGAGAAAGGCCGTTCTTGTTCGTATTGACTGACGTTTCGACAACGCGAGCGGGAGTCATCATCAGATCAAGTGATCTGTATAACGTCAGTAGTTGGTATAAATTCTCTGGCTGTTAACCTGATTGGTCAAAGAAGTCGTAATGTTATTAGTCGTCTGCCGTCATTTTAGCTGTATTCTTATTGGCTGCGAGGACTTCATTGTGAATTGTTTGGAGTTGTAACTTTGTAATGTTTCTACACCGAATAACCATCCCTATTGGGTACAATTTTATCCAGAGACCTTTTAATCGGCTTATTGATAAATCACAATTCGCATCCCTTATAGTACTAGATGGCTACTGGAATTGTACTTTAATAAAAACCAATTTAAAATGGTGCTTTTTTCATGAAAAACCACAAGAGTCCTCAATTCTATTTTGGTCACAAGGAATATGTTCCATCTTTAATTGGTATTCAAAGTGCTAAACACCCACATAAGGATAAGTGTTCTTATGAGACAAAAGTATTGAAACTGAAATCCAGAATAAGCTCCTTTTTAGTAGTAAAAAGGGATTTTATGCTTCCACAGCACCCGACCGCAAGATAATGTGTTCGTAATTGAAATAGAGTAGAAGACCTGTCAGGTGGTCCGGGATTCTTGAAAGTCAACAGTAGTTTGCTTAGGTAGAGAATTAGATCGACCAAATTGAAAGATTTGTACCCAGACTCCAAATAAATAAAGAGATATTCGGGACGAGCAGCTTATATAAAAATGGGGATTAGAAGTTCAACTATATCTTGTACAAACGGTACGCGAACTTCTTGTCAAGGGTCAACTTGATGACCTTGATAAGAAAATTTATTGTAATGATGATTTACAAAATTAAATATTGATCAGGAACTACAACTAAAACAACGAGCTTCAAGAAATGCTACAAAATTTAGATCCAAATGTCGTTGGCTGGAAAAAGGTGAATGATCGACCAATATAATTTTTTTGCAATGTTGCTGGAAAAACGAAATTACAACAGAAAAGTTGTTCCCGAAGTAGAAAATGAGGATGGTGCAATTCATTACGAACAAAAAGCGCACATTATCAGAAATGGAAAATTATTATCTTTACTCCTCTCAAAATTAATTTGACAGAACTGACACTTTGCCACTTCCTAGAAAACCTAGAACTGACACATATATCAGATGAAGAGCTTGAAATACTGAGGACCCCTACCCATTGAGGGGTGTAGGGAAATTCAGGCCATATTCTGAAAACGACAACTCTTTCAACAACTGTATGAAGCTCACAAGGCGATTGAAGACGTAACGTTTCATTTGCTTTATTGCACAGTAACAAATTACAAACATAGTATCTTATCTTTAAATAAGCTTCATCTAAACTGAGTTTGGGTCTGTTTAATATCCTCGGAAATCAGTAAAAAGCAAACATTATGGCCACCCATAGCGTCATTTATGTTGCAACATGATGCCCACGTAATAACCCGCTTAGTCATCCTGATCGTGTACGGAGATTCCGTCAATTATAACCAATGAGGTTTTAGGGTGGTTCAGGCAAGGTTTATAGGCAAGGTTCCTAGTTAGGTGTGTCCTTCCTTCCCTTGCCATCGGGGCGATCACATCTAGAGACAAGTTTATTTTTCTCCAATCGCCATTCAGACAAGTTATCACTTTTAATATTCTTAATTTTCTTAATATACTTTATTTTCTTTTTCTTCTTGGCACATGCATCGGTCTCGAGTCTTTTTCCTGATGGCGGCAACTCGTGACTTAATTATCGGGCACTCTTTTATCCACCGCTTGAATTCGTTTCTTATTGCCAATTATAGTCTTGCTTTCCTGAACAATTTTCAGTTGGGTCATGATGTCGACATAAGAAGGCAAGGCAGAGCAGAACGGTCGCTAAGACTATTAAATATGACCTTGGAGTTGTTGATTCGGTTGCCCCCGAGGTCGTAATTTTACAGCTAGGAACTACTTGATTTCCCTTTCTGCCGTTGAGACTGGTTCGGCGATCGAAGAGCTGACTCGGTTGCTGTTCGAGTTTTACGGTTTCAAATTTATTTGTGTCTGTCAGACGATTTATATTGAGAACGCTCCTTCATTTAATAGAAAGGTCAATGTTTTAAATCAGTATTTAAAAGTAGTCTTAGAACTACTCCCATATGCCGGATATTGGCGTCATCGGGGGTTTTGGAGTTGCCAAACGCGTTTCCTCGCTCGCGACGGTGTTCATGCTTTAGGGCAGTACAAACTATTCCGCAGTCTGAGAGGGGTATTATTGAGATGTTTGAGGGCTATCACATTCTCATGATTTGTTGATCGCATCTGTTCGAGGAACGGTTTATGCCATTTCCCATTTTATCTTTTTTCCAAGCCGATTTCAGTTGTGTTTGTTCAGGAGTCCTTGCTTTTAGCCTTGTCAAACTGTTCGGGCCCGGACCCGAAGTGGGAGGTCGTCTCGAACCCCTGAGCGACTAGATTTGTAATTTAACTACCCCTCCCCGGACATTTGTTGCGTTAATATTATGGATGTCAGACCATGTGCTTTTGCTCGAAAACCTCTTGTAGCCAAGACTGTAATTTGTTCGCAATGCAGGTATTAAGGCGAATTGTTTACGGTTAAACTGTGGAGAAAATTGATCTTTGAGTTAGAGCTGAACATTATGGTCCTTCGAAGCTGGATGTTAAGGAAATTCCTGTGAAGTCAAGCATTAAAACAAGGTGAATTGTAGACAGCAGCATAGTCGAAGAGATTATGGCGGACGTTGACGAGAATTTTGAACCGCTTCAGTCAACGGAGGAAATCGTGGGTGTAAAGTCTGTTTCCCAAGTCAAAGTTGAGTTTAAAAAGAGGGGACTGTCGGCGAAAGGGGAGAAAACAGCTCTTACAGCCCTTCTTATCGATGTTATCAGACAAGAAAATTCAAAACCTTCGAGTTCGCATGGAAGTGGGGAATTGACTACTGCAGTAACGCAAGCCTCGTCGGCTAACAAAGGGCCTGCAGAGGCAACTGATGACCATTTATCGTGGAAGTCTTCTAGTCACCAGTTAAGTCAAATCCAGTTATTAAGAAGAAAAGAAAAGATTCTCAAGATGGATATTGATGCCGTGATACAAGTCATAATCGAGACGAACAAGAGTCCCATCGACAACGCCATTGAAATGGAAAATCCTGTTCAAAAGTTGAATGGTTACTTGGAAAGTTGTAGTGAGGTAAGAGACGAGATTATTGCACTTATCCCAGATGATGAAATCGCTGAAGAAGTTCAAAAGTGGATTGACTATCAACAGGCAATTGATAATACTTTAGACATTGCTCAAGAGTACTTATCCAAACTGTCAAGCCCTAAAGTAGATCAGCAAACCACTTCGGATTCAGCAGAGCATAAGAAAACACACTTGAAATTACCAAAATTTACCTAAGTTTGATGGAGATGTTTTAAAGTTCCAAAATTCTATTTGAGGCGGCTGTTCATGATAATGACAATGTGCCTGATGTACAGAAGTTCACCTACCTACGAGCAGCTCTCGGAGGGGTTGCTTATCACACTATTGAGGGGTTTGAGGTCACTAGTGCTAATTATCACCACGCTGTTGATGCTTTGGAACATCACTTTAGTAGGAAGAGAATAATAATTTCGTCTCTGGTTAAGTCAATTGTACAGCTGGAACCAAGGTTAAACGAAGGGGTAGCATCTCTGCGTGATCTTCATGACACTCTAAAGAACCGAATTAAAGCTCTTGAAGCATTGGGTGAAAAGCCAATGACGCATTCATGTGTCCTCCTCCCAATAATGGAGACCAAGCTTCCACCTGAGTTATCTAAGAATTGGGAATTAGGAATAACTGACATAAAGGAAGAAAGTATCAACCTTGAACTATTCTTCAAGTTCTTCAACAAACGAGTGATTTCCAAGGAGGCCGGAGAGAAAAATGCTAGCATAATTTTACTGAAGATGTTTATCACCCTCGACTTGGAGGAATGGCAAAGGGAAATGTGGGATGGGACAAGAACGGAGCTGGAGTAAAAAAACATCCGAGAGAAAATGTTTTCTGCAGCTGCTCTACTAGCGAGTGGGACGAATCAGGGTATCAATGCAGTCTGCAACCTGTGTAAGGAACAGGGACATGACACTCCAAAATGTTCAGAGCTTAAGCGACACTCGGTCGAAGAACGGTGGCAGTCAGTTAGAGAGAACCGACTGTGTTTTAACTGTTTAAAGCCCGCAAACACTTTCCACTACTCCTCAGTTTGTCGCCAACCCAAGTGCAGTGTTGAAGGGTGTGGTCGGCGTCATCACACAATGCTTCATGGTGATGGGTTTAGAAGTACAGAGGGTCAGATAATACAACCATCAGTGGATTTGTGGCTTCATGCAACTCGAAGATGCAACATACATTATTGCAGACTGCGACGGCTGTGTTGGTTGCAGATGGTGCCCAGAGAGTGCCTGTGCGGGTTTTGCTTGACTCAGGGAGCCAAGGGTCTTATATCGCCAAGAATGTTGCTGAATCATTGGCTTTAGATGGACCCTCTGAAGTCTTTAGTGTATCCATGCTAGGAGGAGAATCCAGCCAGACAAAGAGAATGAAGAGAGTCAGTTTCTCCCTCATCTCTGTACCAGGAAGCCTTGCAAAGCCAGTTAGAATGGAGGCCCTCACCATAGCCAAAATCTGCACACCACTAGAACCAGTGGAGATCAGCTTAGAGACATACCCCAATCTGAAGAACTTGGTGCTTGCTGACACGTATCCTCGTGGATCCGTCAACGTAGATATCTTGATAGGAGCAGACTATTACCTCTCATTTATGAGTGGCAAATGTAAGAAAGGGGAAACGAATGCTCCCACAGCAGTAGAGTCCACACTGGGATGGATTGTAGCAGGGCCCATAGAGGGTCATCCCTCTGAAAACACAAAGTCCATGCTGTCAACTGTGTGCAGTGACCCTGTCACAAACAGTCTGAAGCGGTTTTGGGAGCTTGAATCTATCGGAGTTGTTGATAAAGGGGAGGCACACATATCCTTAGAGGAAGAAGATTCTATAAGACAGTTCACTGAGGGACTGAAATTTGAAGGTGAGCATTTTGAAGCGCCGTTGCTATGGAAAAATGATGCTCCACAATTGAAATCGAACTACGTCCAAGCAGTCAAGAGACTTGAGAGGGTAGAAAGCCAGCTCACAAGGAATCCAGAAAGAGCCAATACCCACAAGAATGCCATAAACCAATATGTAGAAAAGGGGTACGCCGTAGAGATTGAGGAGTCAGAGGACGGTAACAAGAGAGTAAGGTACCTTCCACATCATGCAGTCTTCCGAGAAGACAAGAAGTCAACAAAGTGTCGAGTTGTTTTTGATGCGTCCGCCTGTGATGAAGATGATGTGTCGCTCAATGATTGCATTCTAACGGGACCAGCACTTCAACCTAACCTTGTATCTGTTCTGCTTCGATTTCGAACCCAGAGAATTGCACTGATGGGTGATGTACAAAAGATGTTCCTCCAGATCAAGGTCGACGAGAGGGACCAGGATGTTCTAAGATACCTGTGGAGGGATCTAAAGAGCGATAATCCTCCGAGAGTTTACAGGTTGCAGAGGTTGGCCTTTGGTGTAAATGTAGCCCGTTCCCTAGCGATTGCCACAGTTCAAAGCCACGCAAGGAAATGCAAGGAACAATTCCCTGATGCCTCAAGAGAAGTTCTGTCAAATATGTACGTAGACGATTGTCTGACTGATGCTGACAACGTTGGAGCTACGGCAGAGTTGCAGCAGTCCTTAGATAAGATGATGAAGCAAGGTGGCTTTAAGCTGACCAAGTGGGCCAGCAATTCAAAGGAAGTCCTCAGCCACATCGGACAGCAAGAGCAAGCTCAGTCCAGTACCATTGACTTGAATGCGAGTGAGCTGTTAAAGGCACTGGGAATCTGTTGGGATACGTTAACTGACTTTAGTCTGACAATGCTAAGACGTTCAAGTGTGCTGACCGCGAGATTCAACGGTTGTTCACGTCAGAGTCATCCATCGGTAAGCAACAGGTGCGTTCAGTGAAGGAACCACTTCGTAAAGTCCTGGGCAAAGCCTTACTGTCCTATCAAGGGTTAGCCACAGTCCTTACCAGAATTGAGGCTGTTATTAATTCGAGGCCGCTCACAACCGTAAGTCATGATGTTAGAGATCTAACGCCCATAACTCCAGCTCATCTTGCACTTGGAAGATCACTGTTCAATTTACCCGACATTCCGGACGAAGATTCAGTGAACGAAAGCGCAACGAGGCAGCGCTATCTGTACCAGCAGAAGCTTGTTAACCACTTCTGGAAACGTTGGCAAGGAGAATACCTGCATCAGTTATCCACTCGACAGAAGTGGGCGGAGATATCGTACTGATTTCCGAAGACAACGTACCGAGAGGAAATGGCCGATGGGACGAGATGACAGATTATTTCCCGGAAGGGATGGTCTTATCCGCACCGTACCGCACCGCACCTTGAAGACACTGAGAGGACTTTTCAGGAGACCTGTTCAGAGGCTGCATTGCCTAGGAGCAAGTAATACTCAGTTTGCAAGTGATGAGTTCCACGACAGTGGCTCTAACGTTGGGGAGTAGTCTGCTGTTAGGAAGGTCAAGAAGAAGGCGAAGAAGAAGCAAACGGTGAAGAAACCAGCTTCGACTCTCCAACGGTATTGGAGAGGTGGGGAGGATGTTCGGACCCGGACCCGAAGTGGGAGGTCGTCTCGACCCCCTGAGCGACTAGATTTGTAATTTAACCACCCCTCCCCGGACATTTGTTGCGTTAATATTATGGATGTCAGACCATGTGCTTTTGCTCGAAAGCCTCTTGTAGTCAAGACTGTAATTTGTTCGCAATGTAGGTATTAATGCGGATTGTTTACGGTTGAACTGTGGAGAAAATTGATCTTTGAGTTGCAACTGAACACATACTACCAAGTGCATTCAAAGCATACAGTAATAGGTGTCCACATTTAAAATATTTGTTTCCGTTTATGCGGAGCGATTCAAAGATGAAATGCCCCATTTGATGAAATATCGCGAAGTCGTACGCGATTTGGCTACCAAAGCCGGAGTATGGCTTCGGTAGGATGAGCAGTTCCGTTATATCCGACAATCTGATCGTGAAAAGTTCCACTGGGATCAAATTCACCGGGAATTATGGCTGCGGGCATCCTCTACTTTTCGTAGTCAACAACCGTCCACCAACAAAACCCAAACGCAAACTCGTCAGCGATTTCGCCACCCATTCTTCCCTAAAGGTACTTGCTGGGCGTTTCAGGCCGGTAAGCACTGCTCCGGGTGCCAACCACCCAGGTAGCCAGTGTTCGGCTCAAGCAACCCAACCCGTTTTGGCGCTGTCGGAGCCAAGGGTAAGGGAGGTACAATCAAGTTTCAAGTACTTCACAGCAGACTGACGACCCTCATAAAGGTGGATCGGCTTGACTTTTTTCTGCAACAAGAGTATGACTCGGTTCTACGTCATTATCTCATTGACTGTTTTCGTTTTGGCTTTCGCATACATTTTGTTGGTGCGGAAAGGTTTCGATACGAATCTTTCTAATCTTAAGAGTGCATTAACCCAACCGGATATAACTATGAACAATTTACGCAAGGAATGTGATGCAGGCAGAAATGAGAACGGTTGGGCCTTTCACAACCCCGTCATTTCGAACATTTCGTACCTCCCCTCTTGGACTAGTCCCTGAGAAAGACCCAAACGAATTTCTTTTAATTCACCACTTGTCTTATCCCGACGGCTCTTCCGTAAATGACTTCATTCCTGACTCTTGCGCTACAGTCAAATACGCATCTGTTGGGGAAGCGTCGAAATCTCTCAAATGCATAGGGCGTGGTTTTTTTTATGGCCAAAACGGACATCAAATCTGCTTTTCGTATCATTCCTTTTCATCCTGCTCATTATTCCTTGTTGGGTATAAAGTGGGACAACATGTACTATTTTGATAGATGTTTAGCTATGGGCCTGCGTTCCAGCTGCGCCATTTTTGAAGCTTTTCCTATGTCTCTCAAGTAGATATTTGCCCATCTCCTCGGAGCTTGCTCCGTTTTGCACATATTAGATGGTTTCCTTCTCATCGCGCAAACCAAAGAGCGATGCCCGCGCGATCTTCGAAATTTTTCTTCACTATGTAACCATCTGGGTGTTCCCCTCGCTCCAGAGAAGACAGTCGGGCCGGATAACGTTTTGCAATTCGCAGACATCACTTTAGATTCCGCGCGGATGGAGGCACGTCTTCCCAAGGAGAAGCTTCAAAAATGTCGCAATTTGTCAAGCGATTTTCTGTCCCGTCGGTCCGTTTAAAGAAATCCAGTCTTTAATAGGTTTGTTGGACTTCACGTGCCTTGTTGTTGTGCCGGGACGTGCTTTTCTCCGTCGCTTAATCGATCTTACCAAAGGCATTACAAAACCTCATTACCATATTCGTCTCTCAAAAGGTGCTAAACTGGATCTTGATATGTGGCTTCGGTTCTTAAAGAATTTAATGTTAGATCGTTTTTCCTCGACGATATTTGGGAAACGTCGCATACTTTTAAACTTTATACCGATTCCGCCGGTTCTTGTAGGCTTTGGGGAGGTATTTGGTTCCAATTGGTTTCACAGCTTATTGCCAACAACTTGGCATGGTTATACAGTGTAGTATAGCTGTTTTAGAGCTTTTTCCAATTGTAATCGCTGTTGGCGTTTGGGGAGCGAGCATTTCTGATAAATGTGTCATATTTTTCTCTAACAATGCCACCGTTGTTGATATCATTAATAAGCAGACATCTAAAGATAAGGCTATCATGGTTCTCCTTAGAGATTTAGTCTTGAGTTGCCTTACACACAACATTTTATTTCAAGCCTGCCACGTTCTAGCCTCCTTCTCAGACGTCTTTGGGCTCGTCACGCGTTCCTTGCCCACGAACGTCTGCTGAACTGAACTGCCACTTCCGTTCGTCGGCGGTTAGCCTTTGTTTTGAAGAAACCAATAACGAGCTGGATAAGAATGGAAATCGACACCTGATTCACGTGCATCGTCTGTGTAAATAGTCCCGGGGTCGAAGTCCTACTTTCCATAAATTGGAAAACGAACTATGATTGGCTAACCGCCGCGAACGGAAGTGGTAGTTCAGTTCAGCAGACGTTCGTGGGCAAGGAACGCGTGACGAGCCCAAAGACGTCTGCGAAGGAGGCTAGCCACGTTCCAGGGTCTATCAATTCTCGTGCCGATTACCTTTCACGTTCTCAGGTCACGAAGTTCAAGCAAATATCACCAGAGGCGGACAAATTTCCCCCTAAAGTTCCCGCGAACCTAATGCCGAAGAGTCGGTTTCTCATTTGAGCAGTCTGCTGAGTACTGCGTTGACAGATGGCTCCCGGCTGCTACATCAGCGAGCGTGGATAGTTCTTCGCCAATTTTATCCTCAATTTTCTGGCTCTGCCAATCCATAATTGTCGATACTTTTGAGTTGCATTTCACTTTTCATCTCATATCTTTCTTTTCGAATATTAGCCTTTTTAACGATCACTTCCTATCTGGCGACCATTTTCTATGTCCACAAACTTTTAATGACCCAACCAAAACATTCTTGATACACAAGCTTTGCCAGCCGTAAGCCGTCAACGATCTGCAGACGTCCGTCGCCCTGTGACACGACCTGTGTTGCACGAGCTCATTCAATCTCTTAGCTTTACCAACTCTTCGGCATTTCAGCGTTCACTTTTTCGGCGATGTTTCTTGTTGCCTTTTACGGTCTTTTTCGAATCGGTGAACCAGCTACCAAGAGGGCGTCGTCAGTTGTTCAATTTCGTAATTTAACCTTTTTGTCGCAGAATGGTCACACACACCTAGCTAAAATTCGTATTTCAACATATAAGCATAACTCCCGCAACGGACCCTTTGACATTTTACTGCTGTAAGGTTTGTGGTGATCGCCCAGGGCCACTTTTCTGTCACGCCGATACCTCACCTATTTCTGTCCACCAGTTTAACAGCGAAAATAAGTAGGTGGTACGTGCTCTTGGTCGCTGGAAACCCGCTGCGTTCAAAGTGTATTTGAGGTAGCTATTATACGTAAGGTACCTGCCGCCCAGGTTGGTCAGACAATTGGGCTGTCACTTGGTCGGCATTTACACTTTTTTCCCTAACTGTAATACTTTTGATACCTTTTGCATTCTTTGGACGCTCTGCAAGGTCGTTCAGACAGGAGCTGCGATCATCCACGACGTCCTCATTCGTTTTCTTGTTGAACTGTTTCTCCTCTACGTGTGCTCTGTGTTTTCGTTTGTGGGGCTCAGCCACTGTGGGTGGCTTGCAACGTTGTTTTCGCCCCACGTTTGATTGACGCCCTTTCGCCAGTCAACGGCTTATGACTTTTTCTCTGTCGATATTTGCGGCGTTGTTTTCGCCCTACGTTTGTTACTAAGTTTATCTGTTCACATTTATTGTTGTGTTGTAACTTTAATTTTAATATAATAAAACCTGCCACATCAGTGTGCCAAATTCATCCAACACAATTTGCGTGATTTTTAAATTTGCACTTTTCTTCTCAAACACAGAGCTCACGTTAACAATAGGCTAATCTAATTGGCGCGTTTCGTGATATAAATTGTAATACCATGCACTAATAATTATTTCATACAATTTGACTCGCAGAATCAGATCAGAAATTTATTCATTTTGTTTTATTTTCGCCGCTTTGACGTATGCGTTGAGTATACATGCAGTAACCTCAATTTCTGTTTATTGAGCTTTTTCTAACATATTGGATTTTAACATAGGGCTGGCTGAAGATATTCAAATTTATCACCACTCAGTGTTTAATAGTCAATGGTTTCACTTACTCGCTTGTTATCACTTCTTTCATAAAAAGGCGAAGAACAAATCAAATTGAAATCAAATCTGTTTCCTGTTCAGGCTTTAAACCTCATTTTCTAAAGAACAAATAAAACAATACATTCAACTCCGCTTCTGCTAAAAATTTTAAGGTTTCACTCAACCGATATTAAAATTAGCTACTTTAATTTCCCTAGACATGGCAAGGCTGACAATAACCTCTGTAAATCATTTCGTATATATTTTTTCTATACTCTTGAGCTCTTCTTACTCCATACTTTTTCTTGGAATCTAGAAGGGTAGTCCTCGCATGGCTGGTCTGTAGACTGTCCTCTCCAGCTCTTGAATATTTATTCTCACATCTTTGGGATCCTGAGCGTCCTTTGTACAGTAAATGTTCTTGTCATTTAGTTCCTTCTTTATTTCAATATCTTTGTCTATTTTGTCATCCAACATTTGCGGTTCCTTTTCTGTTATGGTCTCGTTTGGCTCTTCAACTGTTCCATACAGTTACAGAAAAAAAGATCAGATAATCTTTGGTTAGTATTGCATATGTTTCAGTTGAGATATCTAAGCAAATCCTTATCATATCAGTTTATTATCATTTTACTTAGAAAGAAAGAAACTTTATTTATACACGGTTAAGATTTAAAGCTGCAAGCTTGGGGAGCCGCGTGGGAGAAATGCTGGTTTTTGAGGAGGGGGAAACCGGAGTACCCGGATAAAAACCTCTCGGAGCAGAGTAGAGAACCAACAAACTCAGTCCACTTATGACGCCGAGTCCGGGAATCGAACCCGGGACACATTGGTGGAAGGCGAGCGCTCTCACCACTGCGCCAACCCTGCTCCACTTGGAAAGCTACTCAGGTTTTATAACACGAGACTAATTAAATTACCCCTAAAAAGCCCTTTTTTTTTTACAAGAAATACATCATAACAGCTATAAAACTCAAAATAGGTACTTTGTCAAAATGAGATTTTCTTGGGATACAATTTTAGTTTGCCGGTTTACTATTACTCAGGCTAAGAACTCAAATGTCCAATGCTCAACCAGTGTCTGTGTCTATCACCCCTGTCTATAACTGATGTGGAAGTCGGAGAAAACCTTTAGCTCACGGATCAAAATGAGATTGATGATTGATGAGATTGATGAGAGTACGTAGTCTCTGTATGCTTAAGCACGTTAGTCGAGTGTCGCTATAACAATGATCGGCGGCAATAAAAAGACAAAATTAAAGATGTGAGTAATCGATTTTGGATTTTACGATTCCTACGTTATTAACATTGAGGGGCGCAGTAACGTAGAGAATAGTACGGAATTTGCCTGGTGGTATGCTCGGAAAAACCTTGAACACCGATTCAGTCTTTGCAATCACCTTTAACCGCTGACTGCTCGTATTCATCCTGCTTATCGTCTTCATGAGACTCAACATTATCTATCCTTCCCTCACTAGTTGATTCTTCCATGACACTGTTGAAGGAAGGCACGCTGTAATACGGGCATGTCTCATCTACCGCAGTCAGGTCAAGGTATGGATTGTCCTTTTGCATCATTGTTTCCAGTCGCTCTCGAATCTGAATGAAGGTTGGACGACCTTCAGGGGATTCTTTCCAGCAGTCTCTCATCAACTCGTGACTGGAAGAGTTTCAGAATATTGCGAAAATTGTAATTAAACAAAAGAGTTAAGTTGAGCTAGGTTTCTAATAACAAATGTCTGTAATGATCAGACAATACAATGCGATTTCTATCTTCAAATTTCATACACGTTTTTCCTATTAAATAATCAAATGCGTTGGTATTAATCGAACTGTTATCGTATCGATCATTTAACAGATATTTTACGATATAGTTTATATTTGTTTCAGGTCGGAGTCCACGGCTAACATTCAACAGTCCATGATCAAGAGGACATTAACTAATTTGTGTTGGGTTGACCAACGTAGAATAGTAAACAATGCTTCATAAATCCCAAGCAGCAATTACCCCTGCTAGTCTCTCCGTGCCCATGCCACTCGTAATTTATCTTAATATTTTTTTGTAGGTATGTATGAGTATTTATTTCATTTTTCATCTTACGTTATTTTATTGTATTTTATTTATTTATTTATTTATTTTTTGACCTAGGTCTTAATCCAGGGGCGGTGCCTCGCATGGGCCGTTAGTCCCGTTGCACCTACCCCTTCTGGGTCTTGCTCCTTTTCTTTCTTTTGTTGTTGTTGTTGTTGTATTATAAATTTATATTATATATTACTAGAGGAGTACCCAGTAAAGTTGTAACAAAAAATAAATAAACAACGCATAAACAACGCATTCCTGAGTGGCCACTCTGTACCTTCAGATCTAAAATCTATCGATCCAGACATTTTATGTAATAAAACAGATAATAGATGCTTACAGCTCGTCGCTACAAGTCTCCGGTTTTTCCATTCGATATCCCTGCTTCAGCAACTGCAGCAGCTCTTTGTTGTCTATTGTTGGATATGGGGTGCCACCTGTATAAGTTATCACGGGAAAATTTTAAAACTCTTTTATCAGACCCCTAATGGTAATAATAACAGTAGGGATAAGATTGAAGATAAGGCTAATGGTAATAACAGCAAGAGTAACTGTGGCAGAGTCGGTAACTGCATTTATAATCTCTTTCCCAACTAGAGCGCTTTTCAATTTGAGTGTCGTAAAACCAAAACCAAAGCAATTACTCTGACCAATCACAACAGAAACAAACAGCGCAATGAGCCAATCAGAATGCGAAGTAATTACATGTTGCCGGCGCAAAGGGCGGGAAAATACGCGCGTGCAAGTCGCGATTGGTTTTGGTTTTGCTTCTCATTGGTTAAGAAAGTGGCGCGAGTTTTCTTGGCTAACCACAAAGCGAAGCAATGCAAAACCGAAGTAAAACCAGAATTAATTTCGACACTCAATTGAAAACCACTCTAACACGAATGAACAATACTCTACACCATAGGAAAACAATGTCACTTGTAAAGTACTGCGTGGGATCATTTACCTAAAAATACTATGGTTGAGAACTCCATCCATATTCTAACACAGACCTAATGTAACATAACCGAAATTATTACTTGGAAGCACAACGTCAAAGAAAGAAAATACAAAGCAGGATGGAAATTTGTTTGTACCTAATTGTTTTCTTATAAGTAAATAAAGTATTATCAAATGCGCAGTGAAAACGTAAAGCTTGTGGGATGTGGCTGGAGTGACAAGGATACCTCACAAATTAATGTGATCGGGTAAGCTGAAGCCACTCTAAAGGCACTAAGGCCACATGGTAGCGGGCATTACCCCTTAAATCTACCAAAGCAAAGATTGAGCCCAAGCATTTGCAGCCATGATAATCATGGCTGCAAATGCTTGGGCTCAATCTTTGCTTTGGTAGATTTAAGGGGTAATGCCCGCTACCATGTGGCCTTAGTGCCTTTAGAGTGGCTTCAGCTTACCCGATCACATTAATTTGTGAGGTATCCTTGTCACTCCAGCCACATCCCACAAGCTTTACGTTTTCACTGCTTGTTTTATGGATATGTGGGTACTTGAGCCTGAGCATTAGCTATGCCATGCTGATGAGGCCTAACAAGGCCGAAACAGCTGTCCATGGCTGCTAATGCTTGGGCTCAGTCTTAGCTTTGGTAAATTTAAGGGGTAATGCCCGCTACCATGTGGCCTTGGTGCCTTTAGAGTTGCTTCGGCTTACCAAATCACATTAATTTGTGAGGTATATCCTTTTCACTCCAGCCACATCCCACAAGCTTTACGTTTTCAATGCTTGTTTTATAGATATGTGGGTACTTGAGCCTGAGCATTAGCTATGCCATGTTGATGAGGCCTAACAAGGCCGAAACAGCTGTCCATGGCTGCTAATGCTTGGGCTCAATCTTTGCTTTGGTAGATTTAAGGGGTAATGCCCGCTACCATGTGGCCTTAGTGCCTTTAGAGTGGCTTCAGCTTACCCGATCACATTAATTTGTGAGTTATCCCTATTATCAAATGCGGTTTCCTTGGCGAAAACCTTACCCGCAACGAGTCTCGGCAGCACTATGCCTGTAGTACTTAGAAATCAAACAGTATATCAAACAGTATGTTATGTCTTGGGTGCGAATACTTGCATTTCATGCTTACGATTACGATAAGGATAGTATTATGATTATAATCATCATGGTGCCAACGTACCCAAAGTGACAAGCTCCCAAAGAAGCACACCGAAGGCCCATCTGCAACAAAACAAAGCACAGATTCAACTGATTGTTTTGATAAGGGACAGTAAATAGGAATTCTTCTGTGATAGCAATAGCGTTTGTTATAGCAATACATGTATTGTTCAAAGATCAAAGTGTGCTCAAGCAGACAAGTTTGGTTGTTGAAAATATTAAGAACCATTTTTCCATATACCACACTGACAGACTGAGGATGGCTAATCGCGAGCGTAAAGGTCCTTTTCAAATTATGCAAAGTTCTGTAGAGGCCAATTAGAACTAAAAAACAAAATAAAACAATTGCCCCCAGAATCAAGGGTGAGAAGCAAGCCGGCTCAATATTTCAAGTCGCCAAGAGAATTATAACACCTCATCAAATTCATCGGTGATATTTTTGACCCTGAGCAAACAGAGAGTGGCTTTGATGTTACACTTACACGTCGCTCTGAGTTGTAAATCTTTGATCAAAGATAGCTTCAATGGACATCCACTTCAAAGGAAGTTTTCTGCTTTGTTTCGCACAATAGACTTGTTCCTCGTACACGTGACGAGTCAGGCCAAAGTCTGACACCTTTGCAATCTTATGCTCACCAACAAGAACATTACGAGCCGCCAGATCTCGATGGACAAAGCCCTTTTTGGCTAGGTATTCCTATCAACGAAAGGGATAGATACAGTTGGCGTCGGCGAAGATTGTTAAATCATACTTTCCTATAACACAAGGTCTTCTCTTTGCTCAATTACTCCATTTTCCTGAGTAGCTTACCATTCCCTTAGTTATTTGCCATGCGAAAGCCATCAAGTCACCAGGAGTTAGAGTCTCTTCGTTTTCTTCCCTTTCTTGTCCTTCGGTGTGCAAGCCTTCATTATCCTCGCCAGTGCTCTCATGATCTTCTGGTGTGGCGGAGTTAAAAGACACCAGTTGAATGTTCTCATTCTCTTCATTCGGCAGCCCTGGTGCATTGACGTAGACGCGATCACTTTTAGTTGCCTGGCGAAAACGAAGATAAGCAAATAAACAGTTTTGCATTTAAGCTGCTAGAAACGAAACCAAATAGTTCAAAGAATGAAATCTATTGACAGTCAACAAGGTCTTAATGAAATATCATTGATAAGATCAATAACGCCTGGAGATGAATTAGTTTGCATCAACAGATTGCAAAGTTTCTTATTGTGCCCGAAATAACCTGGTCAACCTGACCAGCCATAGTGCAAAACCATTCAATCAGTCAATTTTTCCGTCAATCCGTCTCTCAATAATTTAATCAATATATAAATCAACCAATAAATCAGTGAATCGAGCAACCAACCAAACAGAGCGATGTCATGATTGAAAAAGAGAAACAATCCATCACAGTCCAAGTCCATGACAAATAAAAAAAATTACAGCAGAACATGTCTTGTACACTAAAGTAAGGTTCTTAAACTACCGCAACAAATGGAAAAGACACAGAAGCCCACACACATGTACACCCGCAAACGTACTATGCATCCGCTTAAATGTCTAAAGGCGATACGCATTCCCTTTCACTATAACAGACGAGGCTCTTACAAAATACAAGGGTCATTGTTGGGAAAAACTGAGTTGCAAAGACAATTGTGTGAAAAGCTTTTAAGGAACAATAAGAAAAGTACGTACCTTCACAGAAATTCCAGTGGGGTTGGTAGTTGAGAAATATGTTTCACAGTACGTTGAGCGATACGGTCCTCGTGTATCGTCTCCAACATTCTCCTTGGCCTGAAAGTAAAAAACCCTTTCAGTTCTGCACGCAAAAATATCAAGCTATGTTCCACAAAAGGCAGCAATATTCAATATCCTTAATGGACAGAACTGTTTTAGAATCAGGAATTTTCTTGGGTAAAGTTTTCTTGTTTTCTTTTTCAGCAGTTTTTAGTAAAGTTCAAATCAACATCTTTTAACTCTAAGACGTTCTAATTACAGTCAAGGCTAGGTCAATTAGCACACAAACGTAGAAACGGATCTTCGATTTAGATCATAATTAGAGTGGTTTTCAATTGAGTGTCGAAAGTAATTATGGTTTTGTTTTGGTTTTGCATTGCTTCACTCTGTGATTGGCCAGGAAAACTCGCGCCACTTTGTCAACCAATGAGAAGCAAAACCAAAACCAATCGTGACTTGCACGCGCGCATTTTCCCGCGCTTGACGCCGGTTACATGTAATTGCTTCGTATTCTGATTGGTTCATTGCACTGCTTACTTCTGTTGTGATTGGTCAGAGTAATTGCTTTGGTTTTGGTTTCACGACACTCAATTGAAAAGCGCTCTAATAACGACGTACATTTACTATATCCCCTAAAGCAGCAATGGACAGACACATGGCTATTTACCTCCCTTCTGTGCTTTCTGAGATAACCTAGGAGATTACCGTAAGGAACATATTCAGTCAGCAAAAGCATAGGCTCTGTCACAGTGCAACAGCCAACCAGGGTAACGATATTCTTGTGTGATCCCACGGCTTTCATTACTTGAATTTCGTCAAGAAAGTCTCTTCGCTGGTCACCGTCTGAAATATCTGTAATGGACGAGAACGAAAGTCTTTACCTGTGCACCAGCATAATTTTTAGAATTGCTCATTTTAACCGATCCAGTAAAAATATCGAAAGCTGGGATTTAGTTTTTATATGCTGAACACTTTCTCAAAGTATCCGAGTACTCCCTAAACACAAATTTAAGGCTTCTTTACATCAGCTCCTTTTACATATTTTGAAATGAAATGCAAAATACGTTTTGAATTCTGTAACGTTGTATTGTAATAACGCTAGTTCATCCCTTTGTATCGTTTATACAGACCTATCTTCCTTCTCCTTTCCTTTTCTTTCTTTAGTTTTCTTAATCTCTTCCTACTGAATTACCTTGTTTCCTCTGCCCGCCTCGGCTAACAAAGCTATAAGCGAGTAGAGGAAGTTTGTATGTGTGTTTATGTATAATTTTTAACTGACAGACGACCAATAACATTACGACTTCGTTGACCTATCAGATCAACGACCAGAGTACTTATACCATCTCCTGACGTTACCCAAATCACTCGACTCTGATGATGACTTCCGCTCAGGTTGTCGAAACGTCAGTCAATGTCACCACAAACAGTCCTTCTCAGGACTACACTCACCCGGACAGTCGTGCGTCACTTAGTTATGATATGACTCCTTGGTTCAAACCATTAACGATTCCACCCTTTTAGTTGCTAACAAACAAACGATAGACAAACCGACTAATTCGACTAGCACCTACGGACATCATTATTATTACATTTGACTAACAAGAGACGGATCGAAACACACCAATCTGTGTTTACAGTCTTCACAGCCAGTAACATCACGGCTTAACTGACAGACGACCAATAACATCACGACTTCATTGACCAATCAGATCAACGACCAGAGTACTTATGCCTGATGTTGCACAAATCACTTGACTCTGATGATGACTTCCCCTCAGGTTGTCGAACCGTCAGTCAATGGCACCACAAACAGTCCTTCTCAGGACTACACTCACGCGGACGATCGTGCTTCACTTAGTTAAAAGGGTGGAGCTACCCAAAAAGGTAACTAAATGCTTGAATGATCGATTCTCGTTATATAATCTCTTACTTACTATGAAGCATTTTTACCGCTACGGTAAAAACTTCCTTGCCGTCAACTGAGCGTGCTGCTTTCTTCGATGGCTTTAAAAAGAGTCTTTGTGCATTTGTAGGCAGTTCCTTGAGTGTTCCCCTATACACCTTACCAAAGGCCCCCTCTCCGATCTCCTCCTCCAGGGTGACAAAGTTGCCATCCACTTCCCACTGGTCTATCATCAAAGCGTGTGGACTGCGAAAGAAACATTTGCAAAAGCACTATTTATAAATGAATTTCAAAGCATTTTTTTAAATTTCCTGCTCGTTAGTTAAGTAAAACGTTCCAAACAGGAGAAAGAGATATTGAGCTTTTAAGCATCAAAGTTAAAGTTTCCTAAGGCTGTTCTAAAACAAGTCTCGAGAAATTTTTATGAGTTAGGTCTTTTTCTATTAAAGAGAACCTCCACTCTTACAAAAAAAATCAAGCTAGCTTCCAAATTTTGTTTTGAAACGTGGATATAACATATAAGTGTACAAAAAAAATCCGCCCGGGAAATTTAAAAGCGGAAATAGGCGATGATGATATCCATTTTTTGTACACTTATATGTTATATCCACATTGCAAGAGTGTAGCTTTTCTTTAAGATCAACCGTTTAAACTGTTTAAACCTGGATTTGATTAATTTGATGAAGGGCTCAATAATGGCAATGCTTCATTAGCAGTCTCAAAAATTATGCTACCCTCATAATGTACATACATTATAGTTAAGTATACATGAGGAACGACTCACTTTTTTAGTTATCTTTTCAGGAAAATTTATGCACGTTTTAAATAAGGGCATTCCCTTCTCTGTATCTTCGAGTCTCACTTTTCTGGGACTTTACGTTTAATGAATACCGCGATGATTTGATAAAAGTTTTTACAGCTAGTTATTAAAGACAACTTTACCACTGAATGTACCCGTATCATTCGTAAGTTCAAAAGGCGACTTTGTCTCACCCCGAAACAAGGCCCTTTTCTTTTTCTCTCTTCTTCTTCCTGATGTAACAAATCATCAGACAGATCACAATCAAAGTCAACAGCAGCAGACCAATGACAAGTCCAGAAATCTCACCAGGAGTCCACGTTCTAGAAACTTTGCGTCTTGCTGAAATACATGAATAATTGTCAGAATGAACTATTAAAGTTGACTTCTAAAGGATTTGTGTTTGGTGGAAATCCAACTAATGACCGCAAAATAGATTCTTACAGAAGCTATTTCTGGCCGAAGAATTTAGGTTTAGAGTAGTTCTGATCTGGCTTGTCCTTATTGTTTTCTCTTGAATAGGAAAGTTGCTGCTACTCCTCCGCGCAGTAGCTTTTAATTGAATTAACTCTTTCTAATGCACGGTGAACCCTGTTTTTCTTTTGATAGATCGCTTTCTAAAATTAATAGATATATTTTTGAAAAATGTGAGAAAAAAATAAATTTTAGAAGTTTAAAATATTTTCTTACTGATACCTGTGGTTTGTAGAATTCCACAATGGTTTTGGAATTCCAATCTGGATTTCTAGATAATGATGTAATCGGTTGAAAGTACTAGTTTGATACACTTATTCAAATAAACTACAGTCAGAAACTACAGGGGTTAATTTTCAATATTATGACTGTAGCAGCCATGAAAGCTATTTCAACTAAAGAGGTCTTCTTCTTCAATTTTAGGATGTTCCGGAACGAATTTTTTCTGTGCATTTTAGTCATAAGTAGCTCATACTCTAACCGCAGCAGAAATGTAAAACAAAACCATCAAAGTTGGAAGATTTCCATGCAAACATCCTTAACCTAAATTATAATAAATGGCTGAGACAATGTTTAGGAAACTGGTCCTTTCATGAATTCATAAAAGCGATAGTATATTGGTGACGCTAGCGTCATTTAACAAAGAACATCCTGGATCCCAGCAAAGGTTCAGTCACTTGATCGTGAGAATGACATAACAACTTGAACTCCATCACTTGCTGTATAGCACTAAGAATAATTATGATAGTTTCCTTTTATTTTAGTGTTTCGAGAAAAATGAACTCTTTACATGGTTCTGTCTTTAGGATTGAAAGCTTGGATTCAATTCCCATCACAGTGTACACTTCAAACACAGGTTTGACCTGAAAGTAAGAAAATAAAAACTGTAACATGGCTCACTGGAAACACACCCAGACACGATATAAACGACAACGAAAGAAAAATATTGGGTTGTGTCACCATTTTGTTGTATCATAAAGAGGTAAAAAGTAAAAAAAACCCTTAGTATTGGAAACTTCCATTTTGACTAAACAGAGCGTTTTTGATTACTCTCAAAGTGAAATCACTGACTGAAGTTAATTCATCCAAGTCTCATAATCTCCCCCTTGTTACGAACCCAAACTCAACAATGGCTCAGCTTTTCAAGCCGAGTTGCTCTTAATGGCCAGCAGTAGTATAGTATGCAGTAGTAGTGGTTTCTCATTAAACTGCTGTGGAATACATTAACGTCGATGACGTCACGAATAAGCCCGTTTTGGTCTGGGTAAAACTGTCTAGGTATCTAGTTAAATCATTAATATTGAAACTGGATAGGCATACTAATGAGCGTCACTCTAGTACAATAGCAACAATAGACTTGCCCAAACTTGCCCACTATTCGTGAAAACGGACTGGTTTATTCCAAACTCTATTATGTTTTCAAAATAAAAGCGCATAGTTTGTGAAAGCGCTATCTTTCTTGCAATTCGTTTGCTAGGATAAACATATCTCCGAGACTTTCAGTTTATTCGAAACGTTTATCGATCATTAGTGTTAAAATGGCTTGCTTAACAGTTAACGATTTCCAAGTTGCTTTCAATGCTTCTCTCTCTCTCTCTCTCTCTCTCTCTCTCTCTCTCTCTCTCTCTCTCTCTCTCTCTCTCTCTCTCTCTCTCTGCCTTCCGCCCCATTAGTCACTAGCTAATTATGCAAACATGCAGTGCCCTACATTTGCATACCAACCCTACAGTAAAGAAGCCCAAGGGACAACCTCCTACCATTCAACAACGACAATAGACGGCTTAAGTTGTTTTGACAGATCAATATAAATACATGAGTAATGTATGACAGGTTTTTTGGGGGACAAAATAGACTGTATTAGCGAATACAGAAAGACTAAAATACAGAATGAATAAAAAAATCAATCATGCAAGTTTCTCTCTACTGCAAAAGCAATTTAAGTTTCGCCCGCCATATATTTTCTAGAAAAGGTATGTCAAGTTATGTAAAAGTTTTCCCTCCACCTCCTCCTTCTTATTTCTATTGTTTCCCTCCTCCTACAATTGATTTTCCACCACCACAACCACCGCCGCCGCCGCCACGGTTAAGCAAGCCATTTTAACAGGAATGATCGATAAACGTTTCGAATAAACTGAAAGTCTCGGAGATATGTTTCTCCTAGCAAACGAATTGCAAGAAAGATAGTGCTTTCACAAATTATCCGCTTTTATTTTGAAAACATAATAGAGTTTGGAATAAACCAGTCCGTGTTCACGAATAGTGGGCAAGTTTGGGCAAGTCTATTGTTGCTATTGTACTAGAGTGACGCTCATTAGTATGCCTATCCAGTTTCAATATTAATGATTTAACTAGATACATAGACAGTTTTACCCAGACCAAAACGAAGCTTATTCGTGACATCATCGACATTAATGTATTCCACAGCAGTTTAATGAGAAACCACAGCAAAAAAACCGCCTAAACGGTGCAAACTATACTACTACCAGCACCATAGATAGAAGTCACCGATGTACTGGATACGAAAACGCGATGAAGGACAGAGACTAAAGGAAGCGACCTCATGCTCAGTAACCAGTGACCTGGATTTTGGGAAATGGTACTTATTGGTCATTAGGGAGTTACCTTTGGACTCTTTTTCAAAGTGAGTCCTGGTGCTCATCCTTTCATATGAAAATAAGTTTTCCAATTCATACGCAAATTAAACTCATTTTCACACGAATGGTTGAGCACCAGGCCTCACTTTGAAAAAGAGGCCAAAGGAAATTAAATTCGAAAATGGTCTACAGTCGAACTTCGATTATCCGGACTATGTCCTCTTGTCCCAGAATTTTTATGAATATCGATCATTATGATTTAAAGTTATTAGATTTAGGTTATAGTTATATACAACAGGTCTGTTTTCCGTTAAAAGAGCGAAAGTTTTAGACCAAAGTTTTTCCATTAGGTTCATTTGCACGATATAGTGCGCTATCGCATTTTATTATCCAGTTCTCTTAGTCACTGTACAGAAAACGCTCGAGAAGAGTACAAATATTCCGCTATATTGTAGATTTGTATTGTAGAAAACCTCGCGCGCGTCACGCAAAACCTGTCACTCTTTCCCGAAAAAAGTTTTTCTACGGCTATAAATTCCTTGCTTGCAATACAAGTTGGATATACGGGCTCGTCAAAATACAGCACAACTCGTGAAAATACTCCGCGATACTACATGCCAAAACATTTAATAAGATATATTTAACAATAGGAAGCTTTAGCAAAGAGGACAGCGACGGCAACGAAACGTCATTACAAAATATAACTTCTCGCTTTTGCAACTTTTTCGGGATTATTCCAATTTGTTTATCTTGTAAAATGCAGACGAACTATCCAGGGACTAAATTACTATAAACGGAGTTAAAGTAAGGAAAAAGAAAGACAAATTTACCGTCACGGGCGGAACCTAAACTTTGGTCATTTCACGCACATGCCGAGCCATTGTTTTTACTCATTAAGCCTATTGTTTTGTGGCGTTCTCGTTGCCGTTGCCGTCCTCTTTGCTAAACCTCCCTAATTATTCTACGAGTGCGCGCTGGATATGAGGTGATAAATAGCAAACGAGGCGCGTAGCGCCGAGCCATTGGTTATAATCATGTCATATCCAGCAAGCCCGAGTAGAATAATTGTTTTACTAAAAACTCTACGACGCATAATTGAGAATCTGAACAAAAAAAGTGAAAGAAAGGAACTCAGAGAAAGAGAAAACCAAAAAAGGAAACATTTGTCCATCACATGACTAAACAAAAAGGGCGCGAAAACCTTTCGGTGTGTTGCAACGTTTCCGAGCAAAGTTGAATGAATTCAATTAAACTGTCCGAGAACAACATTGAAGCTTCAGTTTAGGGCCCTTTTTGGAAAAAAAGTACATAGTTTATTTGCTCTCAGTGGTTGTAAATGGTCAGTAGTTTGGAAAAAATATTCAATCATTGCTCAAAGAGGGTGGAACGACTTTCACGTAGATGTACGAGATGAAGGAAACGGATTTGTATTCCATCAAAACAACAGCATATATGGGCGAATTTCATCAAAACGAAAACACAATTTCAATTTATTTTGATGGACTGGAAACAAGATATATGAGGGATAAGCAAGACAAATGTCCTGGTTATGCATCAAGAAATGGCTTACAGAAATTTGTCTCGATGCGTGGAACAAAAACTGGAATTGCAGCCGAACAGAATAGCAAAAACAACAAGAACGGGGATTCTTCTCACTTTTTACAAAACATCATATCAGTAACCGGAAAGTTTGAAGTTGGTGATTGATACGTTGCATCGAGGGCAGGTCAGAACATTTTCAATGTGTGTTAACTTTTAACAAGTCTCACTGATCGCTGAAAAGATTTTCAATAGTGGATTATTGCTGCAAATTTTAGCTAAAGTTCTTGTTTGTTCAGTTTGTTTTGAATGGACTGGCCCGTGAGCATAGTTACAGATTGGCGACGTCGACACTTGTTGTTGAATATATTTTTTTCAATTTCGTTTAGTTAAATTGAAAAACTCTTCATCTTCGGTATTTCCGTAAATTAGAGTGCGTTTTGCTATTAGCTTAACATCAACAGCCCGGAAATTTTTCTTAGCGTTGCAACAAATTTTTTAACATGATGCCAGCACTGCTTCTTGTCGTTCTAAAATACCAGCAATGAAAAGTTGAATTCCATTTGTATTTCGGTTCCAGTTTCGAAATTTCTACTCGCTAATTCCGCTGCGAGACGACTAATGTTTTAATGGCTGCCGTTTCGAGGGAAAATTTTTTTGAGCTTTTTCTGTTTGCGGAAGCGTTCATTGACCATGTAAGGTAGTGCAGGTATATGAGCTGAGAGCCGGTGTCCGGCTAGCCAATGAAAATGCTGGAAATCTGATATACGTTGGTTAGTTTTTATTAAATATATATATTCTGATTACCTAATTAATTCAGCTTTATTCTGCCTCATTAATTTTCAAAGATATTTTCGATTCTCCGGACTGTTGATTATCCGGACTATTTGCTGCAGTCTTGGCAAGTCCGGATAATCGAGGTTCGATTGTATTGTGTTTTAGCCCTCAAAGCTGGCCAATAGCCCAGATCTCCTAGTAAAGATCCAAGGGTTCCCTACGCCCGCGCCTCCGATTAGAAGAAAGAGCTTGGTTACCCGGACCTCACGAATCCTGGTGCCATTTTCTGAACTGATTGCTACAATATTACAATTTCTACACCACAGTTGATTGCTTGTACCTGAAATACAAATTCCTCGTCTTGAAGAATTCCATCAATGGTAACATTTGTGTACGTCTGCAACCAAAGGACAGCAGATATCAGATCGAAAAAATTACAGGGTTCATAGACATTAAAACCGTTACAACTTACGTTTTACCACTGCGTAATCTGTTCGTGAGCCTTAGCCCGATTTGCGAATCCACCAATAACATTTAAAGTTTCGAACTCTCGTTACTCCTCGCCCGGGCTGAAAGACTGGGAACGAAATGTTCATGAACAAGAAATGACTGTAGCACTAAAGATCAACTTACTGTTGTTAACATGGTGTTAAAATCAATAGCTCTACGTTGAATCTGTACTTCGTTCTTCTTCGTGATCTTGTATATGTAGTCCTTCACGGCGCTGTGTGTGAACAACGGTTTCTCCCACATCACCGTTGTGTGGAAAGTACGGTTGGGACTGGGGACTATTTCACCGTGCCGCAATCCGACGACTGTCAACAGTTTCCCTCTTGGCGCTGTGATATCATTGTTTATTGAACGCAAGGTTAGTTTCGATTTTTTTTTCCTATTTTGTTCTGTCATTATTTACTTGGTAGTGGTTGGCAGATCTTTGTTCCACATATCGGAAACATATACAAAGCAAGATAATAGTAAGTTTGGGGCTTGTTAATAACATAAAAACGTTCATCGGGTCAAGAGGGTGAAACAAGTAAGGCAACGTGGGCCACTTTCATGATCTTATTATGTACACTGGCTGTGAACTCTGGCCACTAACCTACTGGGAGATTAAAATTGTCCCGAAAATTGCTGGGAAAAGCAGTGTAGAAAAAAAAATACATCTGAAAACTGATGTCAATAAATGAACACTATATCCATTTCATAAGTAACGAAGAGGATAAAAAATCAAGTGTACAAAATATATAAGTTATGAAATAGCTTCACCTATTACTCGTTCATTTTCAACTGTTTGGCTTACACATCTTAGCTCCAAGTTCGTCGACTTTATAGAACAAGATTAAAATGTGGCCAATAATTGCTTTTCCCTTCCTTAGTGAAGAACAACGTTTTTCACCGATTGGCTCCTCGGGCAAGCGTGGTCTTTTGGTTAACTTAATCCAGTGTCAGTTTGCAACTATTAAGCACTAAACATAATATATAAGAACCCCTCTCACCTGGAGCGTTATCCTCCACTTTTCTCTGTTTCCCTTGTATGTATTTATCGTTATAAACAGGTACTACCTAAAACGATGAACCACCAGAAATGAACTCGAAGTTGTGGCTAGCTTTGTCAATACTGGGTTAACAGCTAGAGTTAAATGGATGATCGCAAAGGGAGTTTCGAGAGCTGAGATTTTCAGTGGAACACGGAAGAAAACAAAGAGAACTGAAGAAAAAAGTCATTTCTACTCCTTCACTGACAGCTCTACAGTTTCGTAAGACACCAAGATTCACCGTTATCTTAAAGGAAGCTCATTACTGCAGATAACGTGAAGTTATTAATGGGTTACATGTGACTCATACTGACACAGATACCGTAAGGAATTCAGAAGGTGACCAGTGAAAAGCTTGGTAATCGGTGTTCGCAAATCAACGACGTGAACAAATTGTTGTAAACTTACCCAAACGGTAATATGTTCTTGTGGAAATATTCCCGATATCTGATAAGACGTGTCTTCCTGTAAAGGCGAAACTAGAATGTATCAATTTCTTTTTGCAGTTATCACTATCACAGATACAACAAATTCCTGACCTGATTGACTAGTGCCAGTTACGGGTGGTTTGACATGCGCCTTGTCATAGCTTAGTTGCACCTGAATGGGATTGTTTCTTAATTAAATGTCAACAAAATATCCTCTAGTCGCGAAAAGTTCCAATTAAGGCTCTTTGATCAATTTTCTTTCCTCTTGGATTTGACTGATTACGTGCTTTTCCATTCCATCCGATCTTCCCTCGAGCCAGGACGTACGAAACTACATTCCTTCTCCCAACGGTTCTTATTTATGGAACGACACTTCGTGTTCTTTGAAATACGTAGAAAATAATTGCAACAAACAAACGCACGCAGTCTCTTACATTTGCCTTGAAAACACAGAATGCTCACTGTCGTAATTTAAAGCAAAAACAATTACTAATTCCGTTAAGAGCGAAATCATACTCACTATGTTATTTATTATGCAACCAATGCCTTTTCTTAATGCCCCGGGGCACAGAAACTGATCACGTGGGTAACCAGAAAAGTGGTAAGACAGATTGTAAAAGAGCATAGTTCTGTAGTTGAAAGGAGGAGGATCCCACGTAAAGTTAACAACAAATGTGTTGTTTGCTTGGTCTTCCAGAAACATTCCGGCCAGAAGATTCGTAACTTTAATCTCTTCGTCGTCAGGCACTGAGGAGACAGCAACATGATCGATTTTAGCATAAACTTCAGTACGAAACTAATTTTAGCAATGAAATAAACTCTTGCAGTCGGTATTGTGTGACGTCTTTAACAGTAAGAGCAAAGAGGAATAATTAGCAAATGGATGAAAACGTAAACTTTGACTAAAATTAACAAATAATAAAAAATTAAGAATGTTCAGTTTTACTCAAAGGTGACTGGACATGACTGTGTAGTCCAATTCACTTTTCGTCAAGTTTGTTTCTTAATTCCGTTTGAGGACAATGGCAGCAAGAAAAATATTAAAATCATAAACACCTAGCTTTGGGGATATCAAAAGAGAATTCTGGCTCGGTTTATATCAGAGAACTTTTGATTCTCCGGACGAATTTTTCAACTACAAACCCTTTTATTGAAAATTAAACTAAAAACGTCTTTGAGACCAAGACAGAATTATCTACCTATACCTAACGAACTTTCAAAAGAAAATCTGCCCATGCAAACCACCAACTAAATAAGAATTTATCGTAGGATACAAAGATGGTCTAGCTACAGCTTAAACCACTGTACGTACAAGGTGCCATAGAAGTCCTTTGGTCCTCTGTACCAACGATCCTTCTATTTTTATACAAGGGTGTAATCTGCAGGGATATCAAACAACCACTATTATCATAAAAACTACCATGTGTTTAACCAGTTCTTAATGGATGCTTTATTAACTCAATATTTGTGCTTTCTAATTAAATTGCTTAAAAGGTAATCAGACCTGGCCCAGCGTTAATACTCTTTATCAACTATATTACTCGATAAACTTTACAGTCTCTTTTAACCAGATTCCAAGAGCACTGAGGCAATAACACTAAAAGTAGAAGGGTTTGAATATTAGGATGCCAAGATTAGTGCTAGCTGCTTGAACGTTTTCAAGTTATATGACTATCATGTGTTTAACCAGTTCTTATTGGTGGACAGGATAGAAAAAATACCTTAAATTCAACGGACTGTCCGTGTGATATTCCATGAATGACGAAGAAAGTTTTGTTCTGTAACAAATGGTTAAATGAAATTGACTAATTGAGTATTTGACAAACAAATCGATAACCTAGTTAATTTGATTTGATTTAAAAGCAGAGAATTAAATAAACAGCTTTGTATTGTAATGATTCCATTCCTGAGTCGACAAGCACGGAACAAACGTTGAAATTCCGCAATAAACGTAGTTGTTTTATTTCCTTGCACCGACCGATCATTACAACTGCACACTCTCCTAGAGACTGGTAACGAGTTTACATGCTTTCGCTACACTACCCTCTCCCTTTTTTCGGACACTGTCCCAGTGTCAAGGAACGAACTAGAGCCTAAGAAACAACGTGGTCCGTAAAGTTATGTAATCACGATGAAACTAGATTGCCTTACTTTAAGTCTCCAAAATTTCAACTGTTCAGAGTTCAATGTTTTTATTGGGCGACAGGGCTACACCCATTCCCCATAACGTTGTGGTTTCCTGCGCTCTCTTCCATGGCGGCTTCTGGAATTCTCCTGAACGCTTTTACCTGTACTAGGAAGGTTGTCTTGACTTTCTTCAGCCACGCTGCCCTCTGAATCCGAGCCAATCTCCTGTAACATAGTCGTAGTAGATTCGAGACTGTTCTCTAGAGCGGGGTTTGGATATGCTGGGTCTGGAGACTTCGTGGCAACGCTCTCAGCCCCCTGGCTCTCCCTCTGTTGAGCTGACACCACGCTATCTGCAATGACAAGCTCACTTCTCTCAGCACTCACAGCCGGGAACATAACAGGTACAACAGTCTCTCCTTCCTCTGAAATCCAGCTTTTCAATGCAGGACCAAGATACGGCTTGAGACGATCAGCGTGAATCACCTTAGGTTTCGCTCTGCGATTTCTTTGGATTCGATACGTAACGTCCGACAACACAGACACCACTAGGTAGGGTCCTTCCCAAGGGCTATCCAGCTTAGGGTTCCTTCCCTTCCTTCGTCGAACGTTGTGGAGCCAGACACTGTCTCCAACCCGAAATGGTTTGCAAGATACCCGCTTGTCGTAATTTCGCTTCTGGCGTTCTGCCGCTTTGCCAAGATGTCGGCGTGCCACTTCATGAGCACTTGCTAGTCGCTGCTGGAGAGCCACTGCATACTCAGTCGTCAATGGCGGCACGTCTGGAGGTGACTCAGTAATCACATCTAAGGGGACTTCAATCTCTCGACCAAGCATCAACAGGTTCGGGGATTCACCCGTGGATTCATGGACTGAACTTCTGTAAGCCATCATACAGGGTTGAAGTTGGAGATCCCAGTCCTCTTGGCTCGCTTTCAGTTTACCTCGAAGCATCTCGATCAATGTGCGATTAAAGCGTTCTACCTGACCATCCGACTGTGGATGCAGCGGAGATGTCCTAGTTTTCTCAATGTCCAAGAGCTTACACACCTCGGCCATAACTTTGGACTCAAAGTTAGTCCCTTGATCACTGTGTAGCTCACGAGGCACTCCAAATCGACACACAAATTCAGACACTAACTTTTCAGCCACCGTTGTCGCTTCTTGATTGGGCATGGCATAACTCTCGGTCCACTTCGTAAAATAATCAGTTACGACAAGCACGTATCTGTTCCCACGGGGAGTCAGAGGCAAAGGCCCTAAAATGTCCATCGCCAGACGCTCCATTGGTGCACCAACCATATACTGCTGCAGCGGTGAACGGCGCTTCATCCCCCAGCTCTTTTTAGCACCACACTCATGACAGATCCTGACCCATTTCTTAACGTGTGAAGTTAACCCTGGCCAGTAATAGCGTGTTCTAATTGATGCCAGTGTCTTGTTCACTCCACGATGGCTAGCGGTAGTGTGGTCATGATGCGCCTTTAGGGCAGTCTCTCGCAAGTTCCGTGGGAGGATAATCTGATACTTGACTCTGCTACCATCTCCTTCCTCCCATCTCCTGCACAGTACCCGATCATGGATTTCCAGTTGATCCCACTGAGCCCAGAGTGACTTCACCGTCTGGTCATAGGAAGACACGTCTTCCCACTTTGGTCTGACAGCAGTTGTTCCTTTGAACTGAAGTATTGTCTTCAGACTAGGATCTGCTTCTTGTTGCTCCCGAAGGTAATCCCGAGTCCAGGTTGGTCCTAATTTGATTGTGTTGCACCAGGGGCCGGATGGATCGCTTGACGAGCAATGTTCAGTAGTAGCTGAGGATGATTCTGCCTCATTTTGCACAGCCGAAGGACTCTTTTGCTCTTCAGCAAACTCATCAGGCTTAGCAATTGAAACTTCAGTCTGAACAGCAACACTGATCATGTTTTCAGCTTTCTTCCATTCCTTACACCATTTGCAGCCATCACCACAGGGTCTTCTTGACATGGCATCAGCATTATGATGTCGCTGGCCTTCACGGTATTCGATCTCGTATTCAAATGGGCTCAGGAACTCTATCCATCTTGCTAACTGTGCCTCTGGTTCTTTGGTTTTCAGTACCGAACGAAGAGGTGCATGGTCGGTTCTGATGCGAAACTTGGGTCCCAGCAAATAATGACGAAAATACCTCACAAATTCCACAACAGCGAGCAGTTCTTTCCGTGTGACGCAATAGTTTCTCTCTGCTTTGGTCAAGGTTCGGCTCGCGAAAGCAATAGGGTGTTCCACTCCGTCTTTCACCTGACTGAGGACAGCTCCGATGCCGTGATTGGAAGCGTCTGTGTCCAATATGAACTCAACAGTAAAGTCAGGGTACGACAGAACAGGGGCAGTGGACAACAGCTTCTTCAACGTGTCAAATGAAGACTGGCGCTCTGATGTCCAGGCAAACTCAACATTCGCTTCAGTCAGTTTGTTAAGAGGTCTGGCCACGCTTGCAAAGTTGGGCACAAATCGCCTGTAATAACTTGCAAGTCCCAAAAAACTTTTCACTTCCGTTGCATTCTCGGGAACTGGCCACTTACAGACTCGTTGAACTTTCGCTGGATCAGTTTGAATGCCATTTTCTGATACAATATGACCCAGGTACGCCACACTTCGCTGAAACAGCACACACTTGCTGGGCTTCAATTTAAGACCGGCCGAGGCAAAGCGACTGAAAACCTCCTCTAAGCGCTTCAGTTCTTCTTGAAATGACCTTCCATAGACAATCACATCATCCAAGTAGATTAAGCAAGTTTCAAACCTTAGTCCCACTAAGACAAACTCCATCAATCGCTCAAAAGTACTTGGTGAGGAAGTCAGACCAAAAGGCATGACAGTCCACTCGTAAAGGCCAGAGGTGGTTACAAAAGCAGCCTTACCACTACTCGCTGGGTCCATGGGGACCTGCCAATACCCAGAAGCTAGGTCTAATGTTGAGAACCATCGTGCTCCAGAAAGGGCAAAAAGAGAGTCATCTATGCGAGGAAGCGGGTAGGCATCTTTAACCGTGACTGCATTGACCTGTCTGTAGTCCACACAGAATCGCTGGGTTCCATCCTTCTTGGTCACTAGTACCACCGGCGAAGACCACGGACTCGTGGATTTTTTCACAAGACCCCTGTCCAATAGGTCCTCCACTTGTCGCTCAATTTCAGTATGCTTGGATGGTGATGTACGTCGAGGTTGCTGTTTGACGGGTTTTGCAGTTCCCGTATCTATGTGGTGAGTCACCAAGTTAGTTCTTCCCAGATCTTGGTCTGACAATGAGAAAACACCTTCATATCGGTGAAGCAGATCTGCAACTTCCCTGCTCTGAGGTTCAGACAACTCACCAATGCTACGGTGCCAGAGGTCTCGGAGGGGATCTGGTAATGTGTCTCCATTGAATCCCTCACTCCTCTGAGATTGCTGCACTTCACCTGGAGCCAACTCTGAGTCAACGTCTGGAAGTTCCAACTCTGCCACACTGGTCACGGGCTTAGCCACAGCAACAACAGTTTGAGCACCAATCGTTTGTGTCTTATCTGTGGTATTCAAGATCCTCACGGGCACAGGGCCAGTCTCCCCAACAGAGACAAGAGTTCGTCCGACATACAGCCCTTTCTCTTCCAAACGAGCCCCACAAGGTTCCAGCAGTCGTAATCCTTGATTGGCACTTTGGGACTTAGCTGCTGTTTGACGACGGATGAGGTGAACTGGTATTACTGTCTCACAATGCGGTTCGATTGTCACAACACGACGTGTCACACACCTAAGAGTCAGGTGTTGGCAACTCTCACTACAACAGTCAATTTCCTCCCCATTGATGACAAGTTGCTGCTGAACTAAATCAATCTTTGCATCTACTCCTGACAAGAATTCCATTCCTAAGATGGCTGAGTCCTCGATATCGGCAACCAACACGCTTAAGCTGATATCCTGACTTCCGATTCTAACAGTCAAGTCCCCTGTACCATACGTATTGGTTCTCCGTCCATCTGCAACAAATACTTGGGAACCATCCTCATGCAAAGGAAACTTTAAAGCTTCTGGCAATCTCGTGTAACAGTTGTAAGAAAGAATATTTCTCACAGCTCCGGTATCAATCAGCCAAATTATCTTAGACTGTCCAATAAAACCCGAAATGTACAGTCCACATGGGCGAGATTTAGTACTCCGTAAAGTCACATGCTGATTCTTGGCATCCTTGCAATCAACACGGTCAAAACTTTCAGGCCCTTGCATACTTGTTACTGGGCATCCTACTGGGCCCTTGTGGACACCCTGTTCTCGTTTCCCGAATACTGGCGAGTTCCCTGGGTTGGCCCTGAATTTGGACAATCCCTTCTGAAGTGGCCTCTTTCTCCGCAGGTCCAACATTCCCATCCCCTTGTGCCACTTCTCTGTGGCCTGGTAGGTCTTCGACCGTGGATACCCTGTGGTTGCTCCACTCTAACAAGAAACTCATTCAGTTGTTTAATAACGTTCTGTTGAGCTTCTAATTGCTGTTGTTGTTGCTCGATCTGACGCCTAAGCCCATCCACTTGCGTTTCCAATGTTGTTCGTTCTGTCTCCAACGCTCGAACTCTACAACCCGCCCGTCTGAAGGAATTATTGCTATCTATCAGGCGAATGGACTCTAACTCTCTTGCAAGTGACAAGGCTTGGTCCAGAGTCGAGGGCTTTTCCCTTCTAATATACAATCTATCGTCCTTATCACTCAACGCATCAGTGAAATGTTGCACAGCAAAGCGTTCCTGTGCGGCCGTATCTAAATCTTGGTAAGCAAGATCTACTAGCGAGCGGATATCTGTGGCCAACATTTGTAAGCTCTCACCTTCAAGCTGCCGCCGATTTAGAAGCCTTGCCTGATGTAACTCCGCTTGTTTCTCAGCACCAAATCGCAGTTGCAACGTTTCCACAATTTTCTCGTAGCTCCGGCATTCCGAGTCCGTCAGTCCACTTAGTAATTTTCTGCTCTCGCCTCGAAGACTGGCTGTCAAAAACATCGCTTTTTCTTCATTATTCCAACCATTGATGTACGAACAGCGATCAAAATGCATCAAGTACTCTTTCAAAGGTTGCTTGCCATCGAAATCGTCCGGGAGCTTGACCGGCTTCTTGATTTTTCGCTCAGTCTGTTCTGTGTTCTTGTCAAAGGTGCAAAGGTTACGTTCACGACGAAACGGATTTAGCGGTGTCGAGCCGTGCAGAGGAGAAAAATTTCCCACTTCTGATCGTGAGTTGAGGGAACTGGCCGGCTTCTTGAGTGGTGTAGAGGCTATCGTCCACTCCGGTTTCCAGGAACGAATGGACTCGTTGATTTCATTGCGGAATGGATTTGCAGATGCTCGGGAAGATGTCGCACGTGGTGTTTCGCTTTTCAGCAAAGTTGAACCCCCGACCTCGGATCGCACCAAAAACGGGTTGGCTGGTTCAGAATCTGCTTTAAACGGATTCGCTGACTTAGTTGGAGTATCCCACCGCTGCCACCAATGTAATGATTCCATTCCTGAGTCGACAAGCACGGAACAAACGTTGAAATTCCGCAATAAACGTAGTTGTTTTATTTCCTTGCACCGACCGATCATTACAACTGCACACTCTCCTAGAGACTGGTAACGAGTTTACATGCTTTCGCTACAGTATTAATTTCCGAAATGTCCCCTATTTACTCGAGCTTCCTGTAGAAGACCCGGGTCTAAAAGTGCCGTCCGTTCTTCTTCGTCGTCATCGTGTTTCATCCACAAAGCTCACTTCTGGCATTTCTGCGCAAGCGCTAACGAAAAATAATACGACAACAATGCCGCCAACCCGGACATGTTTGAACGCTTCCCGTAATCTACCTTGTAAAAAAATTACAGGTTTGATCGTGAATTTTTTACTGTGATTTATCTTTAATTGGCCTTTTCGCTCTATTCGAACGAAATTTGGAAAAAACCTGTTCAGTTCAAGTCAATAAATTCTGCTTCAAAGCGATTCGCACTGATTCGCTTTCGTCGCCTTCGTGTAGAGTTACTCGAGGCGAAAATTGAACGCGTTTGTTTTTCTGGTATAAACATTGGCTAATCTGAATATTTTTCTTTTGTTTAAGAAAGCTTATGGTCTGTTTTTCTGTGTGTCTTAATTACTCGACCTACGTAAACAAAATCCTCGCAGCGCATACCAAAGCCGCCCATGTGAAAACAACTATGGTTAACTATCTGTACATGATCAACATGATACAAAAGTGAAAATAAAATATGGAAAGGAATTCAGATCTCGTTATGCTAACTTTGTCATAATATTACAACCGTGTAGGTGAATCAGTGACGTAGCAACTTGCCATTTCCAGTTGCCTCTTGGAAGGCCGAGAGAAGGTCAATATGGCCTCCAGTCAGTAAAAGACGTAACAAAAACCACTAGTAAGAGTTTTCAGAGCATAGAAAAAAACCTGGTACAAAAAAGCAGGGGTGAAAATCTGGAACTAGAGCAGAAACATATTTAAGGAAAAAATTCAGTCGCAACGTGAACTTTCCTGTATGCATTCAACTTACTGTATATCAACTACATACCATGACAAGAAAGGAACATACCAAGAACAAGGAAAAGATATTACCGTTTGTATCAGATAATCCCTTTCATGATCTATGCAAAAGATCAGTGAATAGGTGGAGACTCCACTGTAGTTAAATGAGGGCATCTCCCAGGTAACATTTAAATCATATTTTCCAGTGTTAGGAATAATGATAAAATTTTCCAGCAAAAGATTACGCACGATCAGTTGACCAGAGTCCGGAGCTGGACGAAGAAGGAAAAAAAATTTCAGCAATTTCATACTTAAAACATATTTTACTGATCTTCTTTTAGTTTTTATTTTATTTTATCATCGAAATAATTCTTTCTACATTTCGAGGATATTAGGCTATTATTTATATTAATATTATTATAAGTGTTTTTGTAAATACTATTGTAAATATCATTATGCATGTAATTCTTTTTGATAGTATAAGATTGTAAAGCGCATTAGATCATTGCGTCATGGTAATGCGCTATAGAAATCAATAAATTATTATTATTATTATTATTATTATTATTATTGAAACTGGTTAACCGTCGGCATGGGAAAATGAGCATAATACTGGATTATTAAAAAAATCGGACACACACACAAAATCCAATGTGATGGATGTTGTTTACACATAGGGCAGTAACTCCCGCATGGCGTCACGTTATGAGCTACAAAAAGGTTGTGGCTTTCGAAGGACAATTCAAGACAAACTACATTCACTTCGAAGTTCATTGTCTTCATTTCTATCCTAAATACTCTCAGAGTGATAACGGAGCTCCCACGGTTCCCGAGTGTCCTTCCAAACATCCCGAATGGTTTATCAGCCTATAAACCCGCATAGAAACTTGTGATCTATTGCTTAAATAGAGGATGCAATTTCACCTGTGAGAACAGAACGAAAGACAGAGAGAAAATCTTCATAGGTCGAGTCAGGGGCGAATTAGTACCTGAAAATGTGACTTATGTCATGAAAACTACGAGTTCTTTCATTTAAAAACAAAAACATATATATGCCCAAGGGAAAACACATGACACTCAGTAGCAGTCTACTAACCGGGAGCTTTGCTCTTTCCACAAACTTTTCTTCCCTGGATCCAGGGGTGTTGATAACGGGGAGTCACCTAATGGACATTGTAAAAGGTAACGCTTAAGCTCGAGACTACAAAAATTATTTGCGCACAAATTTGCCTGAAGATAAAGTTCAACTTTTAAACTAGGCTTTTAATTAAGTTGTTTCGTTTAACCATCCTCGCCTCCTTCTTTAACTGCCCAATGAAACTTGCACTTCGAACGCTGCACTAAAGATTTGCAGCATTTACAGTTGTTTCCATAGGTGCGTAGCAGCTCTTCTTGACATCGTTATGAAAGGGAATTAAATTATTTTATAAGAAAGCTATCTTTTTAGTGGGTACTACGTTTTCTTGAGAGAAATTTGTGAAAATCTTACCATCATGATTCTCATGATGAGATGATCAGAGAACGAAAGCAAACGGACGTGTAATCTAGTAGTTCCAAAGATATTCCAAACAAGAAATGCTTGATATCTCTACCCCACTTGAATTTAATTTGCCTTAAAAAGAACCTCGCGTAAACCAAGTCCCCCTAGCTCTTGAAAATCTTTGCCCATTACCCAGGAGATCTAAGGATTCCAATGAGTGGTACTTACATTAAATGATACTGGTTCGCCATGTAATATCCCAGAAATTTGAAAGTATGTTTTATTCTGCGTCAAGGAATAAGGCATAAATAAATTAGTAAGTTTTGTTTTTTCAAATGAACTTTATAAAATGCTAAAGTACTTCATTGAGACCATTGAAAATTTTCAGGATTAATTCCAGACTTTAGAGAGACTGATCGCACTAAATTAACTCGAGAGCAAAACATTTGTTTTAAGTCATTTTCGGGGATTCGCTGTAAATCCTGGAAGGTCTTCAACAGGATTCCGACTAGATGAGGCCAGAAAATGTTTTTCAATCTCAGTATACTTATAATTTTGAAGACGTTGTTGGAATTTTCACTTATCTTATTGGTAGGCGGTTTATTCACCCAATATATTGGTGGGCCCTAGTGTTACCATGAGTTCGTGTAAACTTTCGTCGATATACAATAGTATATCTCAACAGCACAATTAACTATATTCCATCTAAACCTAACTTCTCTACCATTATCTATAGAAAATCTCAAGTGAACGTTTTCTTCTTTAAACTTTGGAATGTAACCAAGACGAGAGCTTGTTATGTCCCTCTCACTGGCTTAAGCATGTGGTAGTTGAACTGATTATTTAATAGGTACTGAGATTTATCCACGAAAATCGTACTGAATAAAATTCGTACTGATTCTACTCGTACCCAACCAGGAGCACGAACGACAAAATTTCACCGTGAAAAAAAGTCGTTCGTCCAATCAGCAACGCGAACGACGAAATTTCACTAATGAAGGATACGTCATCCTAGAGCCGTTGCACAAAAACTCGCGCGCTTTGAAAAATTGCCGAGGGAAGGTTTGCTTCTGTTTGCTCAGTTGAAGAATTTATTTTAGAACACGAAAACAAAAATGCCGCTCAAAAAATTGAACAAGATTTAAGATTGCTTGAAACATTTTTGAAAACTAAGGACGAAGACAGGAAAATTGAATATTTTTCAGCGGTTGAGGTGAATGAATACATAGCGAATTTATCATCTCTGTCCGCACAAAAGATGGCAACGAGTACGAGTCGACTTCGCTTCGAAGTTTAATGGTCAGCTTCGAATGCTTCTGAAACAACCTGTTCGTTGTCCTCCGACTCCCAGAATACTGGTAAGCAGTCCATGACACTGTTCAGCGGAGCTGTTATTCAAGGTGGTAATTTTTCCATTCACGTCAACACAGTAAATCAGTCTTTAATGCTTGCCACAAATCTGTCAAGTCCCGCAGTGGCGAAATGGAAACGTCCGAGGTCTTTAGAACTGGAAAGTGACTCTGTAGTTTATTGGCATGGCTTCCTTTGTTAAGAGACATTGGACTTTACTAATATATGATGAATACAGTAAGTGTTATAAATTTTATAAGCTTTCATTAACTTAGTTGTTGTCGAGCGATTTTAAACTAAGCTTACTTTTAACGCTTTTCATCGCCCCATTGGTGCAATTTGTACTACTACACAAAAAAATCTCAGTACCTATGAAATAAATACATTACAGCATGGGAAATGCTTTGAACGGTTTTATTCACTCGTTGATACGTATCAGAAAACTCACTCGTTCGCTGCGCTCATTCGTTCGTTTTCTGGTACTACTCAACTCGTGAATAAAAATCGTACGAGCGCATTTCCCATGAAGTAATCTCTATATACCGCTTAGATGGAAGAATGAAGGGAACGAGGGACGAAAAGAGGGATGAAAGGAAGAGAGGGTGGAAGGAAGGAAGGAAGGAAGGAAAGAAGGAAGGAAGGAAGGGAGGAAGGAAGGAGGGAGGGAGGAAGGGAGGGAGGAAGGAAGGAAGGAAGGAAGGAAGGAAGGAAGGAAGGAAGGAGGGAGGGAGGAAGGGAGGGAGGGAGGAAGGAAGGAAGGAAGGAAGAAAGGAAGGAAGGAAGGCCAATAACTGCGTTTATGATTTGCTGGACGGGTGGATACTTTACCGTGCTGATCGCAATCACATTTCCCTCGTTCACTTGGTATGAAATCACATACTCCGACATGATGCTGTAGTTAAATGCAGGGTTCCTCCAAGTAACATTTACTTCGAAAGCGCCGGTTTCCGGAGAAAAGGTGAAATTACCAAGCATCAAGTAACGCACGGTCACCATGGCAGGGTCAATCTCTGCCGAGTTGATGACATAATAACACTTGTCAGTAATCTAAGATGTTGATTCATTCTTCCTATAGGGCGTATGCGCGTTATGTCATCACCACCATGTTGGTGTACCGTGAACAAAAGATTTCTCGTTGGCTTCTTTTGTTATTGTCCACCAACATGGCCGTTAACCCATTGTCATTTAGCCTCCCACGCAGTCGTTTTTAGGGGACTCGTATTTCACCTCCTCCCCACTAAAGCCTGCTTACCCGAAGCCAACATTCCTTTCCCGCCGCTTAGCCAATCACATTTTACCTACTAAATTCTGGGTTGACCTTGACCTCAGGACGCTTTTCGCTCGATAGTTGGGGAGCCAGAGCTTTAGCGAGCTCTGATCACCGTGTGCTCTATTTTCAAAATTTCCTGTTTAAATTTTTATCAACTGACTTGAATTTAAGAATTTGTGAGAGGAAATAGCGATAATATTTTTGTCAATATGCCGATTAGTTACGGAAAGTCGCTTATTTATCAAGCAAGCTTCGCCTTCAATCTTCGATATCCTCGCCGATGGTCATGTTGCAGCTGTTGTGTCCCCTCTCGAAAATTTGATGAAGGACCAAGTCAGTTATTTAAGAAGTATTGGCGTATCTTCGGTGAGTCTGACTGATTTGGAGGAAGGAAAGTTTGCCATCGGTAGACCATAGCGCACAGTGGATCGAGCGAGCTTCTAAATACTAAACTGTATAATTTTACCGTCCGCTTCTCGTGAACTGAAGAAAAAAAGTACTAATTGGCGAAGATTATGTCATTGGTGTTTGACAACTTCTGACCGCTTCTCCAGGACGTTTTGGGGTCGCTGTGTGGGCGAATTTCATCTGATTTAATGCAAGACCATGTGTGATTATCCAGTGGATAATTTCATGACTGATAAATGCTTCAGATTTCTAACTTGGTCGCGGCTAAATTCTTATTCGCTTTTCCAGAGTTTGAAAGTCTCTTGTAACACATCGTATTACTCAAAAACAAATCGGCTTCAGCGCTTCGATACGTTTACAAATTCGCGAGAGAAAGAAGCACGCATGAGGATTGATTTTACTTCTCATCGCTTGACAGTTGCTCGATCGTGATTGGCTAGGATGCCCGCAAGTCAAACAATGGGAAGGAATGTTGGCTTCGGGTAAGCAGGCGTTTGTGGGGAGGAGGTGAAATACGAGTCCCCTAACAACGACTGCGTGGGAGGCTAATTGTCATTCGAATCTCTCGAGACTGGCTGCATACCCTCTATACAGGAAACAAAGGAAAGTGAACAGGCCCGATAGCAACAGATTGAATAATCTATGTTACAGTTGCTTGCTCAGTGACCTGGCCTATGAATGGAAACGAGGCTGGCGTTGACCTTGTTTTGAAACAGACCTCACCGCTGTTCTAATGTAAATCATGTTGTTCTTATGCTAATAATATGCACGAAAAAATTACTCAATTCTGATTGGCTAAAAAAGCAGTGCAGTTTTGCTGTAACACACTGCAAAAAAGTGTAACACCAGTGCAAAGTTGTAACACAATGCAATTACAAATTTATTTTGATTGGCTTAGAAAAAATAGAAATCTGAATTAGCCAATCAAGTCGTAGCTGTTTCTATAGCAACAAGTTCGTGATAAGGTTCAGCCGCGTTGAAAATTGTGAAAATATAAAACAATGGCCGGCGTTTTGAGCAGGTTTCCTTTCGAAGAGGAGCTGAAAACAGCTCTAAAAACAAGCACAGTGCGACAGGCACTGCTTTTCGGCTGTCTGTTTGGAGAAAGTGATGTCTACAGAAGGGAGTTAACAACGAAATCGAAAGTTATGAGCCCGTTGAACTTTTAACACTTTACTCAAGCCATTTTACACCGAGAAAACAACAACAAACAAGGCGAAGATCATGAACCAGGAATACTGAAGGTAATGATTGTACAACACTTGATAGACACTTGAAAAACAAAGCAGCCTTATAGCTATAGCCTACAACTTTTCAGCCGACTTTTGCGGCTTAAAAAACTTTAAAAAACATTGACAAAACTGTTGTTTTGACCTGCGCGTGATGAATAAACTATTTTGCACGTGATTCACCTGCGTTGCTTATGCAACACAATTTTTTCGTGTAAAACTATATTATTTATAAGTAATCACATCATTTTTCTCGTGCAATTTGGAATAGATAACCACTTGTAATTTTTTTCAAAGACCACAAATTGCACTCGCCCGTAAAATTTAATCGTGCTGATTTATTCCAAATTGCACTCGAAATCATGCGATTACCTATACTAAGTAGTCCACATTTGCAAGAGAAAGACAGAGATTTTTGTTTCAAAACAAGTTCACTGAACGCACAACTGTAAAATGGGCTATTGGTCCACAAGTATGAGAGAATACGTGAGGTTAATTGTGTCAATTATGTTGGTCGAAAGTAATTCTCCTTTTATTTTATTTTATTTTATTTTATGTTATTTTATTTTTGGTTTTCATTTACTTCTTTCGTGATTGGTTAGGAAACTCGCGCCACTTTCTTAAAGATACCAATAGCTACTTACACGGGCATATTTTGTTGAGCTGCAGTCTGTTCTGATTGGCCTGAGTAATTGCTTTGGTTTAGGTTTGAAGACACTCAATTCAACTGTAAAAAGCGCTCTATGCTCTCTAAGGTCGAACAATTCCTCAAAAAACTGCGCAATGTTGCTACGCGAAAGGCCTTCGGTCGTGATAATATCACCGTGATCAAGAGAAATAAAAATTTTCTATAGAGAATTCAACTTCTGCATAGCAACTATCAGCAAAATGAATTTTCAAGTCTGGAAGTATCCCAGCCAATGGAAAGTTGGAAAAGTTATTGGGAAATTACAGACCACTGACAATATTGAGTATTCACAGCCAAATATCTGAATGAAGCATCTCTGAATCTTTCGATTAACATTTGCAAATACGGTCAAAAAATTGAAGAATCAGTGGGGCTATAGAACATGGCTGTTTTCATAATCCTCATGTATTTAACAGAAATTAAGAAACTTGACATCTATGAAGGAAAAGTGATTGACGCCACCTATATCGATGTTAGTAAAGCTTCGGACTCTGTCCATTACAACATCTGACGTTACAAAATGCAGGCATTTGGTATAACTGGAAATCTTCTAAAATGGCTACTAAGCTACCTTGAAAATTATTATCAATGTGTTCGATTCCACGTAACGGAACTAAGTCCTTATGTGTCCTTACATGTAAAATAGATTGATTGGTTGAGTTTATTTTATTTAAACTGTGATTGTATCCTTGCATTTGAAATTAAAGAAACTTTGAAAGGCTTTGTTTTGTCTTTCTGCGACCGAAAAATTGGAGGACAAATATTGACGCGGACTGAGTATATTGCCTGATACCTGTCGCGAAAATTAATTGGTAGGTTAAAAGAAATAAAATGCTGAGGAAATGCACAGTCTCGTATCATTTATGAACGACTAGGGAAGCTCAGCCATAATTCTCACTAATCATTGATTGTTGAAAAGGTATCCGAGGCTTTGTCTTAGTCATCACGAAAACGCAATAGATATCTATCAACTACATTTTCTTCTACATGATTTTTCAAAGGGAACCCAAAAGTGACATTGAACTTACCGCGCGCAGGTATTGAGATATTGCTGTCATGACCATTTGGGGCTCCATCCTCAAAATGTGGCCTGACCTGAAGGAAATGGAAGTGTATTTGTGACGCTAATGGTAAATTAATGGATTAGGATTCAGCCAACGGCTTCCTTATATATGACTACATTAAACAAAAGAAATAGCTCTTGTCGCTTGCTAATTTAACGGTATTAGGCTACGTCGGGTAGCTAAAACCATTCTAATATTTGGGCCGACCTATTCAGCCTAGACGGGTCAATGAGGAGGGGATGGATGGTGGGAGAAGAAAATTGAGAAAACTTGAATCCAATTGAAAAGAGCAAATGCTCAGGTTTCTATGACGATGACGATGCGATGACAATGACGATGACGATGACGATGACGATGACCATGACGATGATTATGATGATGATGATGATTACCTCTATAGCAATTTGTTACGACACCCAAAAGTCGGGTTGCATGGAGGAACAACCACATAACGAGAAACATCTGTTTTTCCTAATTTTGACCTTACTTTCAACTTTTATATTTTGTGCCTTTTTGCTTTGTTTATTTTTTATTTATTATTATTATTATTTATTTTTTATTTTTTATTTATTTTTTTTTTGGAGTCCAATTTAACACTTTCCAGAATTCTGGAAAAATCGGAAATGATTAAAAATAACATGCATTGCGACCGTAATGAAGAACATTTCATGATATTGACGTCATCGCCACATTATGCAAATCTCATTGAGCCTAAAAATACATACCACCATCCAGCCCGTGTTTGTGAGCCGGAAAATTGAACAAGAACTCAATGTCAAAGAAACAAAACCACCAATTGTAAATCAGCAGTGTGTTGTTTATGGTTTTCAATGTGACCTGTGCGATGCGGGTTATGTAGGTTACACACGCGGACATTTACATAATCGTGTAAAAGGACACAAACAACAATCCTCCGCCATTGCCAAACACTACAAGAACATGCACGGAACAATGCCTCAGGACCTGCTAAAGCGTTTCCAAGTGCTTAAGAAATGCAAAACTAAATTTGACTGCTTAGTGTACGAAATGCTTTTTATAAGAGCTTTAAGGCCAAATCTCAACGTGCAATCAGACTCCATTCGTGCGAAAGTATTTTTATAATCTTCGCACCCTCTTATGTTAATTTTTTCGCGCCAAAATCGCTTTAAATGCTGTAATTTGCATGATCTCGTTTATATTTTCCTTGATAATGGAGTCATGACTACTCCGAAACGTCGGATTTTATCGTTCGTTTTTACAGTTTTATGTTTTAAGAAACGTCTTTTAATACTCATGATAATCGATTTAACAAAGGTCAAGGGATTTTGCGAGAGCATAAGTGCATGACAGTGACGTTTTCTTCTTTTTTTCCTTATTTTAACGCTCTTCTTCGTAATTTAGTACCTGGATAGTTCGCACACATATTGCACGTTGCACTTGGTATGATCGTGAAAGAGACGCAATAGTGAGAATGTATATTTTTTAATGAACCTTTTGCTTCGTTCGCCTTCGCCTATGCTTAAGCTCCCTTTTACCTTTTCGCAACACACAGAAACGGAAGGGAAAGAGGATGGAATCATTTAGCTCTGAGCGTGTAATTTCGATAGTTAATTTTAATGCTCAGGAAAGGAAGAGCATACCTTCCTAAGATGATGAGGTGGTCTTCAACGGCAACATGCGCAAAATGAGACACAATTGAGAAATAAAACAATCCAACACCTAACAAATAAGCTACTTTCTTTAACCCAACGTTTTTGGCGAACGACTTGTATGAAACTTATTTGACTCTTACAAAGACATCATAAGCTTGATCTGGCCTCAAGGGTCCCAATATAATTGAACATTCCTGAAATACAAGACAAGAGTATAAGTCAACCCTCAGTCAACGAAGTTGATGACCAAGGTACCCAGACTGTAGAAGACTTGCAGTTGAGTGACCCTCCCATCCGATCAGAATATTAGCCCGATTGAGCCAGAGATAATCGGCGGTGGCGGGGGAGGGGGGAAGGAAAGGGGGGAGGGGGAGGGTGAAGGCACTTTAGAACGCACACCATGACTAAAGAAGTTCAAAACTATGTTTTTATACTGAAAGTTTGCTATGAAATATCATTAATAATCACAAATTTTAGCCTTTGAAAGAAATATAGCGTGGTTAGTTTCCTTGAGAAGTCTTCGTCAACTTTTAGGACCTCCGTTGTCACGGTTTGTGAAGACATGACTCAATATTTACATGATTTTGACGGCAATTTTTTTTGTTTTTCCTGTTTTTGTTTGTTTGTTTGTTTGTTTGTTTTCTTTTCATCTAATTTAGAAAAGTTATAAGTTGGAAAGGCCAGTTACGTTTTCATACCATTTGAATTTCTGTGTATTGGTTTTGGTTGTTTCTTTAGCATATCTGGATGATATCCTTTCTGAAGTTTCAAAACATTATGAAGTGCAAAATGGCGGATTACCACTAATAACGCCATTTCACGTGATTTTACTTCATCATCCAATTTTATGGGTCTCGAAGGAAAAAGGTTTGGACGCACTATATATCCTTGAATTTCCATCACACATATACCTTTTATGCTGTTGAAGTATGGTAGGACAATAGTATTGTGTACCACAGGCTAAATAAGGCTAAACAACTTCTGCCGTGTTTCGTTTCCATGTTTCACCCTTGACTCTACCTTGAAGTACCCTTCCCGAATCACTCTAGTCGGATGGTGTAGTGACTTTGAAGTCATGACATTTGTGCTGTTGATATCCAAATTTAACGAAAGAAAGAAAGAACGTTTCCATCCTTTTTTCCTCTTTTTTGTTTGTTTGTTGTTGATGTTCGTTTTAGATTTAACACTGTTAAAATAGAAAGGAGGAGCAATAAATTAAAACCACTTACCGAAGTGGTACGATGACCGAGAACTTCAGTTAATGTCTTCCAGACAACAACGTAATACGATATTCGCTTGTGAGGGTAGACTGGCGGGTCCCATGTAACGTTTATATCTAAGGTGTAATCATTGTTGATACTGGCTACTCTATAGGAAATATTCCAGACTGCTTTATCGTCATCAGGGGCAGCTGGAGGATCAACTGTAAGACAAATTAACAGTTCTCGCTGAGTTTCAACTGGTATAATTACTGCAACCTGCTTAGAAATATGGTGATGGAAGCTTCTGAGTGTTTTTTAAGATCCCTTAGAGGGTTAAATTGCATTACTTTTAACAAGGCGAACAACAACAACAACAACAACAACAACAAAAAAAGAATTACAACATTCACAAGCTCTCTAGTCCATTTAATAAAATACTAAAGCTTAGTAAGACTTGCAACACTGGTTAAAATATATTTAAAAGCTATACCTAATAAAATTCTTCTGAATCTGTTTGTTTCGCTTTCTGGATTATATAGTCGTGTTACAACTACTGAAAGGTGGCAGCAGTGGGTGGAGTCTTTGGTTTCTATCTCTGACACATTTTACAGAATTTGGCCACAAGAGCTACTCTGCGGTGATTCAGTGTTGTGAGATTATTAAACTGCCCAATAAGAAAGATCAGGCAAATTCTTGCATGACGCGCGGTTCAAGGTCTTTTCTAAATCGGCAGAAACGTGCTGTGGCAAAGTTTCATGCTTTAATTGGCATGTGTTCTCAGAGAATAATTATCATCATTTCCCGCCACTCCAGAAGGCGCAGTCAGAGAGTAGCGGTATATGAAAAATAGAATTAAAGGTATTTAAGGCCGACTTTCTTAGCGCGCTTTAATAGCCTGTGAGTCTACTCATAGAAATGCCCTTTCAATTTTTTGGGAGATCACCATACAGTATAATAATAGCAATACGAATGATGATGATGATGATGATGATGATGATGATGATGATGCTGCTGCTACTGATGATGATGATGATGATGATGATGATGATGATGATGAGCATTGTGATGATGATGGTGATGGTGATGATGGTGGTAATGGTGGTGATTATGAAACATTAAATGACGTCTGGCATCCAAAGCTTCCAATCAGTGTGTATATAACTGAAAAAAAATGGGCATGGAAAATGGTATCTTACATCTGTAGCAGGCCTCTCTTGGGTAATTGGTAGTATTTGTACAGCCTGTGTAACAAGGAAAAAACATGAGATGTTAAATTAACATGCATAATTAATGAAGGGTTTAAAACGTTCTTGCAGGGCAAAGTAAAGATTGCATTGGTTTTTAGACCTGTGTTGGTGACAACCTGTCTGACCCATTTTGGTTTGTGTAAAAGCTAATTTGACATAAAAATGTGTAAAAACATATTGCTTATTTTCAAGCAAGTATAGCATAATTTATCAGTCAATTCCAAAAGCGCCTATAGCCCCCCTCCCCTCCTTCCCGGGCATACCCCGGGTATTTCATCCGAAATTTGTCCCGCACGTTGGGGCATTTGACTATCGGCTAAACATCGGTCGGCGGTCGCCAGCTAAAGGGTTTCGAGCGTCTTTCGCACGCAAATATTCATTCATTCACCACGGGAGCCGAGGGTTGGATGGGCACTTTTGGAATTGACTGATACATAATGGGCAAATCCAGTCCCTTAGAAAATCAAACGACCCTGAAGTAATATTTTATATTAGTATATACTAAAAAAGTGGATAGCGTTGAGGGCGCGCTCTGATTAGCTAGGCAAACTCCGAATATCCTTTGCTATTTACCTCCGAGCAACGCGCGAGTTTCGTGCTCCCTCGGGTGAATTTCGAAAAAATGGCGTCCCGGTTTGCATTCGTGACAAGCGAAGAAATCATCCAAATTAACGACGAAGCAGTCCCTGAAAACTCAAAGAAAGCGACTAAATTTGGTTTGGTCGTGTTTAAAGGTAATGGTTTATGTTTTTAACCCGGAGTTTAACGATAAAAACCAATGAGAAAGGCTTTGTTTACAAATACAAATTAATCTTGCGTAACCTCACTTGTTCCCTTGAAAACCAAAGTTGAATGATATTTTTTACAGAATGGTTTCAAATACAGATAGAGTTTGCAACTCCATTTGAAGAAATGTCACCACCAGAACTAAACAAATGTGTTCAGAAATTTTATCTGTCAGCGAGCAAACGGGCGGATTGTTGTTTCAGTCCTTTGCGCGCGGGAAAATATTGCAATAGTTGCTGGAATATATGAATTAATATAAAATCTTTGGTTGTTGTTGTTGTTGTTGTTGTTGTTGTTGTGTATATTATCTCACTGTTTTAGTATATACTAAAACAACTATTCACCTCAGTGTCGGTGTCTAGCGGTGGATATTTACCTCGCCGCTTCGTGGCTCGGTAAACACCACCGCTAGCCATCTCCACTTCGGTGAATAGTTGTTAACTATTGCATGACTTCACACAGGGATGAGAAACTGGCACTTCAACTTGTTTGCCGTTGACAAGCATCAAACAAACATGTACAAACCTGGATACTGATAGCTTATCGCTGTTCCATTACTTGCGGTGCATTTATTCAATGCGTAAATCTGCAAACAAGAAAAGGCTACTAATTACTACGTCCCGTTACTTTCAAATAGTTTTCTGATATTTACGGATCGAGGCAGATAACACATTTGTAACGACTTGGTTTCTGTACACCATTATTTTCCTTTCGATGTCAAGATTGATCATTGCTATTTCTAGGAGAATATTATATGTAACATTACAATTATGTTATCTATTTTCACTGTATGTAATCTTTTTGCCCTCTTTTGCCTTAACGTGTTATAAGTCTGATCCGCTTCACTAGTCACGTGATCAAAAGATCACAACTTAATAGTTACTGAAAAAAATAGTTTCCATTTGACCGCGTTTGTGTACTCTGATAACGCAAGGATGGTGTAAACTTACACAGTAGATCATTCAGGTGTCTTACCATTAACGTTGGCTCGCACTTCCTACTGTCCTCACTGAAGTAAATAGATCCTCTTGTTTGAGGCTGTAGCGAAAAGTACAAAGTGAACTCATGCCATTCAGCCATCCACTATAGAAAGTAATTTTTCTTTATTTTAAGATCGCTAATTTAGTACTGACCAGAGCCGTGAGGATGTTTGATCTTTCAGACTTTTCAGCTCTTAGAATGTCTAAATTTTCGGTGTTAAGGTCATCGTTTTGCAGATGCAAATCAAAACCTCTTAACACCAATAATTATGAAGACAGGGTGCATTGATTCATATAAGAATTTATGTCAAACATGGATTTTGTACTTATAATTATAAGTTACGGCTTACTAGCTAATCACCAGTTATAAGCGTTTCTTGAGCCATTCAGTGTAATAGTATCTTTCGGATCCTTCTTTGGATGATCAAGAATCAATCAGAAACTATTCAAGTAACAATATATTATATAATTCTTCCTCTTCTCAGTGACATCTTGGGTGAACTATTTTCTTCAGGACTGCTTTCAACTAAGAGTTAAAGACATCATCCTCTGAGAGCAGTAATTGCAAAAAGAGCTGTGGCACTCCTTGGCAACAGAATTATTTTCTTACGGCATGTTTTGAGTCGAAACCTTTCCCCGTTCTCCGTATCAGTGTTGCTGGATATTTTTAGCGCTATCATCATTGGAAAATGGTAGGGACTCAAGCGAGCTGTTGTCTTTTCTTTTTTGCAAATGAAGTTGCTGTTGCTGTTTTGCCTGTCAAATGTAATATTCCTTTGAAGTGTCTAAACCTCGTTGAAACTGCTCGTAAAAACCCGACTTCCCAATCCAATATTCAGTGTTTCAATTCAAGCTGTTTTGTGGCCGAGAAGTCGATGCTATTCAAGGTTAGTAACCGAGATTCTATCTAGCGATCAAAAGTGTCCCTGTACCTCTCTGCACAGGAGTAAATATTTATGTTTGGCTCATTTTTACATCGCTACTGAGCGAGTAACGATGTCATATTATCAAGCAGAGTGTGATTTTGCACAAAGCTTAATTACGTTAGCCTCAGCTTAATTCGAATAGCCTCAGCCTCAGCTTCGAATAAGAGCTATTTTTACACTGAACAATAGCGTATGTTACAAGTGAACGGGTCATGAACTGGCCGTAAGGAGATTATTGGAAGACATAGGTATAGTTCTGCGAACAATCTCCCTGTGTTTTAATACCATTAGTCCGTTAAGAAACGATTTCTCGCTTCTCTTGGCTTGTTTTTCTCTAACTTACCCCGTCTGTTATTGTACTAGTCTCGTGAGACCCAATAATAAAGCAATCGGCACCGGAGATCCAAACCATGGCATAACTTGAGATGACATGTGCGTTTTCTTCATGCAAACAAAAGGAAATAGAACATGATTAAAACATAAAATATTCAAGAAATAAAGCCATGGGTTCACTTGCAGAGGAACCACAAACTTTGTCCTCACACGGTCCGCACCTGACTCCTGATTCCTGGCAGGGTTACTCAGGAGTTGTTTTGATTCTTCAACTGACTTGCATTTGTTTCTAATCATTTATTAACCTATTGTACGTGAAGGGAAACTATTCGGACTATCTTGTATAAGAAAACAGCAGGAGAATACAGGAGGTTTCAAATACACCTGGAAAGGGGTGATATGTTTAAAAGGCGTGTGTCCGAGACTGATAGTGTTTTAGGGAAAGGGGTACAAATACAGCGTTAAGCCCGTGGTTACGGCCATCAAGGAACGGACAGGGTCAAACTTCCTGGCTGGTCTCTATTAAGTGAGATCAATGCAATATTTAAAACCAGGAACAAATTGCTGTACGTAGTATCCTTTGAACAGCAAAGGCCCCGAACACAAAACACAATTTAAGGTGGCTAAAAATGGTTTCGTTATTTTTGAACACCAACTCTTTCATGGATCGATACTCCCAAATTTTTTACTTTCCAAATAATTGGAGAAGTTTTTGATACCATGTTCAATAAAACAAACAAAAACTTGTGGGAGTATCGATTCATCAAAGTGTTGGGGTAAAAAATATAACAAAACCATTTTGAGTCACATAAAGAGAACATCTTTGTTGTTTCTCAAGATCTGCCCCTTAGAATGCTCATTTGGTTTGAGAGGCAATATTACCGAGGCTGAATTTTTTTTTAAGGGGTGTGCTCGTTGGGATTCACAATTCGGCTCTTGCATCTTGCGTCATGCGTCTCTTGCTCTCGTATTAACAGGGTTTCCTAGTGAGAAATGTATGGGGGCTTCGCTTCGTCGGGACGGATATAGAAAGTGGCAGTACTAACAAGGTGGCCGTATGGCGGGGTTCCACTGTAACACTAACTATCAATTAGTAATATGGGAGTGGGAACAACAACAAGTGATAACGATGGTGACAAGGACAAGCACAATAATAGTGATAATGATTTGCGCAGCAAGGCAAAGCAAGAACGCCAAACAACGAAAGAATTTGACTCACATGATGCCAAACTTCATAAAAAATACGTACAGCTAAACCTCTGTTGGGAACCTCCACTGCTACACAAATTCACATTAAATTGTTGGAAATAATTACTAGCTTTTGAAACGTGGATATATTTTCGCTTTCAAATTTCCTGGGCGCGGCCATTTTGGATTTGATGACGTGAAATGGTTACAGCTATTGTCAGGAAGCAAATGAGACAGAAACTCCTTTCTGTTAAACAGTAAGGCAACCATTACACGTCATCAAAGCCAAAATTGCCGCAACCGGGAAATTTAAAAGCGAAAATAGCTGATGATGATATCCATTTTTGTACACTTAAATGTTATATCGACATTTTGAAACAAAATTTGAAATCTAGTAATTATTGCTTACAATTTAGCGTCAAGTGCTTGTAAGAGTGGAGGTTCCCTTTAAGCCCTTATAGAGTGAGAATGGAAGTCCATACCTGCCGGTGGGCTCCAAGATGCCGACAGCTTTAGCTTGGGTGGAAAGTCCTTGTTACTATCATATACAATGCTTGTTACTGTTATATTGTCGACTTGTTCAGGCATAGGCAGTGCTGCAAGGTCAAATGAAATTGAAACATCTCAAAACCTTGTATTTCTAACATCATCTTCAAATTCGCTCTCCAACTTCAGTATACCACAGTTGTTATGGCAGGTCTAAAACTTGTTGAAATCAGTGGTGATATTTTTTTTCACAAGATGCATTTTATAATTTATAACTGACTTACTTATACTTCTCGTCTCTGCTCCATAAGTGACAGATGAATTATCTGTGACGACCACTATACGGAATTTATAGTATATACCATTGAAATACTGCCGACCGCCGAAGTCTTTTCCATCGTCTGGAACCCTAAAGCACAGTTGGTTCATCTCTAGAGTTCCACGAGGAACTGTGTACACCTGGATGAAATAAACGAACCCTGTTAAAAAGTATCACTCTCCAGGAGGGAGGACTCATCAAAAGTCATAAACACTGAATTCTGACCATCATTCCCCTCAAAATTGTTTGTTTATTTGTTTGTTTCGTTGTAGGTTGGTTGGTTTGTTTGCTTGTTTGTTTGGGTATATGTTTTCACACTTAAACCACACAATTCATTCAAATATAAGAGAATGGAGAACAGTTACAAACTAGACTGATCCGCAAATACACAAGCTAATCTAGGCGGATCAGTCATTTATTTAACAATTAGGTTATGAGGTCGAGATTTCTATCATGCATAGAAATCGAGAGCGAATAATCTAATTGTTTTGTACAAATCTTCTAGACGTTCAAAGCTAAACAAGTATTAAATCTAAATCCTCCTCGAAAAGGCGAAGAAGTAACCGCCCGATTTTGTTGATAACAGCTACTCACTATTTACAGTGTATCACTGAGTAGATAGCGAGTAGCGTAGCCAATCAGAGAACGGCATTCGTGATAGATCGTTAGTAGATTTATACTAAAAATAAATGGAAAGAGGTTTCTAACTTTTAAAGCTATAGTTTACGGTGCCAAAGGCGACGAAATCACTGCTGATTTTTGGGTTTATCCTTGGCAGTGTCATCGCAGATTAAATTCAACGCTATTCAGCCCAAGCTTGAATATTACATTTTCTTAGAGCGCTTTGGTCAGCCATGCATATACCGGTCAGAATTTTGTCAACACAGCGCACTAATATCGATGAATGGTAGTACACCAGTTATTTGAATTCCTTCCAAACAACACATATATGAAGCTTCAGAATGCAAACGTTTGAGCTTTACTGAGCTAGACTTTCGAAATAGTGCGCTCTGCTTACAAACTAACCGTTTTGTCCGTTCAGTTAGGAGATAAAAGGGGATGGTGCACTAATGTAAAATTTGTCGCTATATAGTAGTATAGTACTTGGGGGTTCCAGATCAAAAATTCTGATCTCAAACCAACCCAAGTCTATACTACTCACCATTCGATGGAATTAACCCTATAACACCATAAAATCATACTCATTCTATGGTTACCCATTTTATGAAAATCTATATATTTTTATCAAATAAATGCTTTTGTTTCATAGAGCTTTCAACGCCTGTTTGGCAACGAGAGGTAAGACAAATTACCTTTGAATTTGTTGAAGCAATTAAAGATGCAGAAAAAAATAGCAAAACTGGTGGCCACCAGAACCTCTCATGAGGGACTTAATTTGGAATTTGAATTACCACCCGTCCCTCATGAGAGGTTTTGTTTGTTTTTGAATTCCCACCACCACACCACCCTTCATCCTTTCTTTCAGTTTACATTCTGAAATGTAGGAAGGGGGAGCTCAGCTGTTGCGCCAGGCCCTTCATCCTTTCTTTCAGTTTATATTGTGATATTTAGGAAAGGGGAGCTCAGCTGTTGCGCCAGGCCCTTCATCCTTTCTTTCAGTTTATATTGTGATATTTAGGAAAGGGGAGCTCAGCTGTTGCGCTAGGCCCTTCATCCTTTCCTTGACTTTATATTGTTTGTTTTTTTCACCCTCCGGCTTGAAGTTGAACCGGCACTTCCGCCAAGCCTAAGCTCGACCATAGCTCTACCCAACAGCCCGACACCATTTTAGGGTGATTTTTTTATTTTTTTAACCCATGGATAACGGCGGGGGTTTTTCGGTATTCCATGGGGTGGCTTGTATACATTTCGCTAACGAAAGGCCCCGCTTTTTCCAATCGTTAGGTACTTTGTATATAAGCCAGAATTTATCTGTGTAAAAAAACCCTTTTATATGCGTTTGTATTTTCATTTTTACGCTTGTGGTACATAAATGAAATTTTCAAAGATAAAAATTAATAATCATGTGTAAAAAGCGAAAAATCTAGAATCCCCAAAACATAGTGACGTAGTTTGATGACTCATTCGAAAGGGAAACCCCCCAACAAAGGTTCCTGTCTCATATGCTAATTCTTCGGGTAAAGGGTCAGAAAGAGAGCAGTATTTTAAATTAAATAGACAACAAAACTCACAATACTATCCTGAACTATTTTAAGGACCACGAAGAAGAGGCAAATCAGTGGGTTTGAGGCGATAAAACACCACAGCTATGGTGTGACGTCAACAGCTAACTGAACTTTTTAGATTTTATAATGTCCGTATGCGTAGCTTGTTACCCCGTCTTTTAGTATATATCTTTTGTCATCGAAACAGCTGAGTGATACTTTATTGATTTCATAACTTCCTAATTTATGGTTTTGACTTCTTATGGTTTTCATAGTGTGATAAATTTGTTTATTTCCAAATAAAGTTTCTTTATAGTCTTCATGTTTGATGTTATTCTTAATAATATTCTTCTTAATTCCCTTAGCAGTCTTTCCGCATTGATTATTCTCTTTTATGTATGAATACATCTTAGACCGTAAGCCAACGAATTCAGAAATTGGAATACCAGCTGCTTCATCTTTGAATTTGCCGATTAGTTTTTTGTTTGTCTTATCGAAATATGGAGAGTTTTCGGAGTAATCACTGTTGTCAAATTTGTATTTATCATTCCAAAAGTCTCGATACACATCATCAGTTTCAATTTCGTATGTTAATGAGTCAGTGTCTGTGAATAGTAATTTGGCTTTGTTATTATATTTATTTTTGATGTAGTTGCAATGAAAATCATACATGAATGTTTTGCTGAGATCTAGAATACACATACCCACATATGCCGGCCAGTTAAGGGTAAGTATTTCTTTTATTTTATGCACCGCCACAAGATTTTCATTGAATATCTTACTGCTGACAAATGTTGGTTTAACCGCCATTTTTAATAGTTTTTTCTCGTCGGTGACTAGTTTCACATCTACTCGCTTTCTGATATTTTCCATCGTTTTTCCGAATACACTGTTGTTAATGAGTTTGAAGAAGTCTTTCTCAAAAGCATTTTTAGCATTAGTTCTTTTCTCAGTATTGAAATCAGTATATTGCTTTAACCAAGGAGACTGATTGAACTCTAATACTCGATGGACTTTAGTTATTTTTAAACCTAGATCTGTATAGAGTTGAAGGTTCCTGTAATGAAGCACGTATTTTTTCTTATTACTCAATGTTGGAATGAGTTTGTGTACCAAACCAGTTGATATCTGATATTTGGTGGCTATTTTTTTTACAATAGTCTGATAACATATCTTCAGTTACTTTAATCTTTTCCGGTCCAAGAGGATAGTCATTATGCAAGTTATGTAACTCTTCAGGATATTCAAGATCAACTTCTAGTATTAAACCCTTTTTGCAGTCTTCTTTGTACTTGGGTAGGTTAAGATTGTTAATCTGTTTTTCAGTCAACCATTTGAAACCACCTATTGGTAGATACTGACTCATAGCCCAGCCATACAGATTGTTAGCATCAAGATACATTATGTACTTTGAGGACGCCTTCTCATCATACGTCTTCATGTATTTATTATTTGCTTTTCCATATCGGTTAGCTATATAGCTGATTCCTCCACGCATACCCTTTTCGATGAATTGAAACATATTAATATCAACCATAAGCTCTAGTTTAATGTCAGTCATTTTTAACATAGCATCCCAGGATAACCCAGGACTAGTGAAATAATGGCATGGGTCTAGTTTGTAGTATCCTAGACATGTTTTTCTGAAGTTTTCAAAGACATCAGCTAGTAGGAGGATGTCACATTTAAGGTATAAGTCATGGTATTCACCCATATTTTTAAGAGAGAATGTATCCCACACATTTTGAGCATGTTTATAATCTTCATCTGTAATATGCTTATTGTTCATAATACTGAAGAAGTCCTCTATTGTTGAACGAATCCATGTAGTCATAGGGGTAGACTCCTTTTTGTGACATTAAATCAAGCTTCTTACCTGAGAGGTATATTTTAATGATTCTTTTGGTAGATTACTCACTAGTTTTTCCAAACTAGAGCTCATAAATTGGAAACTATCAATGAAGGTTAGATGATTACCAAGCATGAAAGCCATATATTTTTCCATGTTATTAGGGATTGCATTGATATTCATTTGACACTTTTCACCTTTTTTATTTGTATATGTGTTCTTTTTGACTATTTCACCTATCTCTTGCATTATGAAATGCGAGTCATAACCTCTAAGATTATGAAATAGTACTGGAATTTTATCAGTTATTTGAAAGTTTAGATTACAATCTTGGTGAGCTGATCCTCTGTATTTTCCAGTCACATGACAGTGATCTCTGACTCTAACATCAGTTTTTTTGTATTCTTTTTCACATATATGACATCTGTTAGCTTTTTGGAATTCTTCTTCATTTTCTTCCGTCATTCTTAATGGTTTGTTGAATTCTTTTTTCATAACCTTCTTACAATATTTAACTTCCTCCAACATAGCTTCCATAAATTTATAAACAGCTTTTTTTCCTCTGTGAATTTTTCAATGGTTTACTGTATTTGTCATTATAACAACAAACAACTTTGTAGCCGTAGCCGCAGTCTGTGTGCTTCTGGTAGGCTTCTGTGTATGATTTATCATTATCAGGCAGGCATCCATACACTTTTTCTGTGATGGCTTCAAAATCTGCATATATTACAAATGGCACTGGTAGTTGTTTATGAAAATTATTGAATTTAAATATTTTATCACCTTTTGCTGGCATTTTAATTGCCTGACTTCCATTTATTTGGATACAGTTTTCTTTATGATCTGTTAAGACCCTTTCAGAGCTAAAAGACTGAAAACAATGCATGCAAAAGTGTTTTCTTTCTTTGTGTTTTGTTTGGTTGTACATGAACTTATTGAAGTCTTTAATCAATACATAATGTTTGTTTTCATTTTCTATGATCAACAACAGATTCAAACAGTCTTCATACTTTTCTTTTGAAACATAAATTGGATATGGTTGTTTATCTTCATAACCGAAAACATTTATGTTGATCTCAGTTTCCTTTTCTATTTTGTTGTACTGTTTGGTAGCGACTGGAAATTCAATTCCTGAATAATCCAAATTTTTAATATATTGCTTGTCAACTTTTTTGATTCTCTGTGGGTATTTAGCTTGAGGATTTAAATACCGGATATGACACCATCTAAAGCATTCATTATCCTCATTTTTCATGTTAATCAATCCCTTTGCACTGTCTCTGAGTTCTTGTGGTAGTTTAATATATAAAGAGCCTCTCATTGGTTGATATTTTACCACATTAAGATAATGATTGTCAACAGATTGAATAGTCCAACCAGATCCCTCTGAAATCCAAACTGCAATCTTATTTAATATATTTTGTTTTGACACTTGTAGTGATTTAGTAATCTCTAGATTATTCATGATTGTTTGAGCTGGACTGTTGAAATATGCTGTCTTAAACATTATTTCACCATCTGATATTTTTCTAAATGTTACCTTGAGCACTTCCATAAATTTTAGTCCTTTCATTGATGTTAATACACTTATAAAATGGTATGCAACAGCCTTTCTTGTGTTTTGTAGCTGCATAAGTGGGTCTTTGTTATTTTTGATATTGATTTCATAAGACTTTGTATAGCCTTTCAGAGCTTTATCTGTTTGCTCTATCTTAGTCCTTGGTAATGGAACTGGTTTTTGAACTACCTTTTTGGTTCTTGGTTTAGGAACTGGTCTATCCCTAAATTCTAATGGTGGAAGAATAATATTGTCTTCATAATCTTGAACCATTTGATTTACACTCTTGCGAGGTGTTGGAACTGGTTTTTGAACTAACTTTTTGGTTCTTGGTTTAGGAACTGGTCTATCCCTAAATTCTAATGGTGGAAGAATAATATTGTCTTCATAATCTTGAACCATTTGATTTACACTCTTGCGAGGTTTTGGAACTGGTTTAGGAATTGGTCTCTCATTTGGCTTGGTATCATCTACTACAATAATTTCAGGCTTTTTCTTATCTTTCTTTAATAGCAATTTAATTAGCTGAGATTTCGACAATTTTTTCAAATCTGATTTATTCATTATATATATATATATATATATTCTATAGATTTTTCTTTAAATGTTTTTTGAAGTGTGCGTTTAAATATGAATTATTCAAGTGATCCATTGGATGAATCCTTTGAATAGTTTTAAAATTATTATATAATTTTTTTTATTTTAAATGAGTTAAATTTACGCCAGGATTTTCAATCATTAAATTATTTATTCTATGTTTCATTGTTTTGATATGACACCATTTTCCAGCAAGCGTGTAGTTTTTACCTGTATTACAAATATCGCAAAACCATTCTTTATTAAGCATTAAAGTAGTTTTTTTTGTTTTTTAATTCTTCTGCTGTATAAATTTTTGGTCTTCCTCGACCCCTTTTTTCATTTTTTGGCTTTTGACCTTCAATATTTTCAATTTTTTTTCCATCTATAATTAATATTATACTATATATTTTTAAATAATTGATGGTGCGTTTTAAATAGCCAGAAACAATCATATTTTTGGTTATGGATTGCAAAGAACAGTATATACTGAAACGTTTTATTACATATATGTTAGATAATTCATGTTTAAATCATCTCACATATCCTTTAAATCCCTGAATGGTATCCAACTGTTAAAGTCGTCACTATACCCCTTCCACTTCACTAAAGCTTGTTTCTTCTTGTAATCCCTCCGAATCACTTTATCAATTCTAAATACCTCTTGTTTGGCTTTTAATAATTCAGGTTCATAAAAACTCCCTTCAATATCTTCACCTCTTAGATCCTTTATTTTGTATGTTATTGGATTAGTGTATTGGATCGTATCTATTATGAATAATTCTTCGGTCCAGTTTGGAGTATAACCTTTATCAAAAGTCTTTCTTTTGTATTTACTAATTCGAACCTTATCACCTACTTTAAATTTTGGTTTATGTTGTAATGTTTCCATTTCACCATATAAATTAAAATACACTATTCCTTCATTCTTTTTCTTTTAAGCCTCTGTGGGCGTCATCTTTATGTTTGAATGTTTTGTGTTATTGTACTGTTTTAATATTTTAGGTAATATGTCTATGTACTGTGTATTACCTTGGACAGTGAACTGCTTCCACATCTTGGACTTCATTGTTCGATTCCACCTTTCAACCACTGAGGACTTTTCTTCATTCTCGGTGGAGTACATATGTATCTCATTTTTCTCTAGCAAGTCCTTCAAGTGTTTGTTGTAAAACTCTTTACCTTTATCAACCCAGGCTTCTGCCTTCCTTGAATATTGTTTGAAATGCTTCAGTTACAGTTTCACCCTTTTTATCCTTCAGAGGAACAATCCAACCATATTTACTGAAAACATCGATAACCATCAAAAGATACTTATAACCTTTATTCCATTTGCTGAATTTTTGCATTTCAACAAGATCAGCAGCCCATATTCCATCAAATTTATTTACAATTACACGCCGTCGAGTAAAGTTGCGTTTTATGGTTTTATGCAATTCATCTGCTAATTTTTCTTGCCAGTTTTCTTCACTCGACGGCTTTTTCCGTTTTTTGGAACACCAAGACAAAGTTTCTGTTTTGTGTTGATTAAGAATCTAGCTGTTTGACCCCATTTTGGCATCTCACCATATGGTATTTGATCAAGTGACTCGACCATTTTTTTGTCACAATCACCTTTATTTTTTCCCATATCATAACATATATCGTGATGTGCTGCTATTTCATCCACCTTGTTGTAAGGTTGGACATACCAATTTGTGATCTCACCTGTGTTTTTATCATACTCTAACTGTTTATCGAGGGGATTATAAGGCCCCATGTATTTATATTGTCCGGGTGTCCATCCACTTTTTGGTTTTGGTAGTTTACCGATCATCTTATGAATATCAATAGCACCACCAAATCCTGGAAACGTAAAAGTTGGTTTTCCTGCCAATCCCATCTTTTTCACAAAGCTTGTGTAGGAACCTTTGTAACCTTTTGCTTTAGCCAATTTGTATTGCTCTTTGTAATACTTGATGCGTTCTTTTATGTCTGTGATTTCTTTTTTGTTTGGTGTTTTGAATAAATTAGGATCTTTCAATAATTCGAAGCCTTTTTTATAATCTACTTGCCACGGAGACCCTGCTACACCCGATTTTAACAAACTGTCAATTATCCCACTGCCGTAATCCAATCCCTTGATATCGGTCTTATGCATTTGTTTTCCGTCTTTTCGTTTTGGTCTAATTTTTGTTGATAATTGTACCAAACCCTCTTTACCAACTTTACTTATAATCGGTTTAGCTTTAACAAGAGCGAAGTCGATGGCTTTTTGCTGTAGCTTTGGATTTCCCATTAGCTCGGATGCATAGTAACGTCTAGCTTTTACAGCTTGTTTTCCGACGGGAACTGCTAGGTGTCCTAATACATCCAATCCTGTTGTTAAAAATGTTGAACCAACACCAGACCCTTGTTTTAAAGATCCTTGATAATCAAAGTCATTCCCAAATAAGGGATCTTCAAATTGCCCGCCTCTATCTGACGGGCTAACTAGTTTCCCATTTTACTTTTACTTTTTATAAACTGAGTTTTAGTAATTCCACATTCAGAACATTTGCGTTTCAACATTTTTGTCATTTCATATCTTTCAGAACCAAGTACACATTCTGTGACTTTTTTCTGTTTGATGCAATATGATTTTACCATTATACACATGAGTTAGATATTTTTAATATGCTAGCATTAATTGACCTTCTTCATTTACAATAATATCATCAAATGAAAATATTTTAACATCCATTCCCTTCATTAATTTCCTGTGTTCTTCCAATCTTGTTTTTGTTATTGCTAGAACATGTTAAACATCATTACCATTAAGAGAGTTTTTTGTGAGTCTTAAGACAATAGTTTTCCTTTCATTTTGAGCAATCCTTAGCTTAATCTTCTGATTTTCAGATAGTTTCACATTGATTTCAACAAGTTGAGACATTTTTATAAGTGAATTAGATACTTTCGAAGTAGTCTATGATGAATCTTTGATTGACACTCGCATCTGTTGAACTGAATTTGGAATTATGTATTGTATTTAAAATTGATTTGCCTTTTTTTCTCTCTAGAAGATAGTATAAACAGCAATATCCACACAACACAGAATCACGCTCTTGTATCTCATCTCCAGAGTACTCGAGTTGTTTTCTACTTGTAGCCATATATTTTTGAACTTTTTTTGGCATCATGAGTCCGAATGAGTCGAAGTATTCACAATATGTGTCAATATTTCGATAACATACCCAATGAGTGCCAGGTCCAATTTTGCTGTCGAGATTGACTATTCCACACTCTTTTCTGATTTGTCTTGGTAAAGCGTCCCGACTAAAAACTCCTCTAAAATGTTTTATATCAAGTTTTTTTACCCAATCCAATAAATCAAAGTTGGATAATGGTTTATTTATGAATTTAAGAGAATTGTTTAATTTTAGAGTATTGTTCCAAGTATAGGGATTGAATTGAAAGGACTATTTTTGCCTAGCAGAAGACCTTTTCCTTTGGCTGTCTTTTTTTTTTTATCCAAAACCAATTGGGTTGTTTTCGTCCCATGTACCTACAACAGGAGGTGATTGCCATGGTATCAAATCATGAGCTCCTCCATCTTTTTTCACAACCATGGCATCTGGAACATGCACAGGTAATGATCGTCTCGGACGACTTCTTTCAACATATAAACCTTTTCCAGTCAAGGCTTTCAGAAGCAGAGGAATTCCAATACTCGCCAATATTGTTCCAAAACCGGCGCCAATCTGAGTTTTTGTTGGATTGATAATAAGTTGTCCACCGGACTGCATAGCATTGACAATATCCTGTTTCTGTTTTTTAGTCAACATACTTTGATAAGGAATAAGTTGATTTATATTTTTTGGAGGTACAAGAAAACCTCCCTTTTGTTTCTTCCCAAACAGTTTATCAATTCCAAGACTTCCAAGAGCTGAAAGAGCACCTGTTGCCAATGCTGGAGCTGCTTTAGTTACATATGGTAATAGTTTTGTTCCAAGAGAAAAAAGACTTGTCCAATGAGAACCACCATGTACTACAGCTTTTCTGATTTGTGTTTTTGATATATTGATGTCTGATCCTTTATTCATATTTTTGGCTTTAATCAGTTTGTTGATCTGTGTCTTTGTCAACATAAGTTGATCATTACCAAATAATTCTTCATTTGATAATCTAATTGTTACAGCTGAATTTGTTCTGACCCGGTGAAAGTGTCACTCCATGAGGATGATAAGTAGTCATATAATATATAATTAGATAAATTGTATTCATTTACATCGATCTCAGGATTAATTTTCCATCAGTCTTTCTCATCTCAACATCCTGTTCATAGAGGACCAATGCATAGACACTATAATCTGCGTTTGTTCCATTACTCAAAGTGTATTTGAAAGTTAGCTTTGTCATCCCATCCCGAATATCCTGTTTCTGTTTTGTTAGATCGAAGTAAATAAAAGGGAATATGGAGCCGAAGTTACCCCTGTTTAGAAGAGTGTCGTCACTAATTTCGTTGATGCCTTGGACATACTTCAAAACATCTCTGAATACCCTTGATGGTTCAGTTGATGGTTTATAGTGAACTTCTGGGTAATCAATTCCATTACCTACCTGAAGATAACAACTCGTCATTGTTCTGTTATTTGCAACTGAAAATGTGTTATACAAGAATTTATTAGCTGTCTGAGATTCATCATTTGCATCGTTGATTATGAAAACAAATACATGCCTTGGTTTGTTTATTCCTGTTGAAATACGGAAATTAGCTGTCTGTTGTCTTGTTGAGTTACCTCTCTCAACCATTTCTTTAAGATAAGTCCACTTTCTTGTATCAAGATATTTGCTCATGTATAATGACTTTCCATCTGCATTGAAAATAATACGAGGGACAATTAACTGAAGTTTGGTGAGTACTACACGACAATTATCAGCAGCCTGCCAAATTAAATTTGGATCACTTTCAAGTGTTAGGTCCAACTCTATTTTCGAGTTAGGTAGAAGTTCTCCGTAAAGGCTCTTGAAAAATCCATATCTATTCAATGGTATTTCTGCATTTACAGTACCATTAGCACCATTTAACAGTAGTTTACGAGATGCAAATCCTTTGTTATAATTAGCTTGAGCTACTCTGTCTTCAGCATGTCTGTTAGTGTCAAGATAAAAAAACTCATTTGTCCCTTGAGAGGAAGCATAACCTTTGGAATACTGAAGCAAGTTTTTGACGTTTGTCGCTTGGTTAGAATCTCTACATTCGTAGACATCAACACTATTCATTTTTACATTTATGTTATTGATAAGAGAGAGAGCGGAATTTACCATATCGTTTCGATCATCAGCAGCTATATCAGCTCCATCTGCAAGCTTCTTTACAATGAAATCAACATTTAAACGAGCATTGAACCAATCGAATGGTGCAGTCTCTCCGCTGTTATCAACAACGAAACGATAACCAGTTTTCTTCTGATGAGCATTGTTTGCAACTACAGAAATTAATGCCGTCTCAAGTTCAAAGACTATATCTTCATATCGTTCAATATATTTTGATTCTCGATAGTTTGTCATATACAATTAGTTTAGATAAAATTCCTTTCCACCTTAGAGAAGCCGACTGAGTCTTTCATTCACTTCATAATCAGTTAATGTTTTCTGTTCCAGTTTTTTTTAGTCTTCCACCTGAGAGAAGTTGACTGAGTCTTTCATTCACTTCATAATCAGTTAATGTTTTCTGTTCCTGTTTTTTGGGATTTGTCTTTCTTTTGCTTAAAAGTTCTATTATTTTGTCACCAGCTTTTTTACCAGCATATACACCAATTGTTGTAGCTGCTTTTTTTCCAACTGCTTTGAAAATGTCTGTCAGACCTTCACCATGTTGTTTTTTTAATCCGAATCTTTCTCACTACATTTTTTATATTCAAACCGTTTCATATATTATATGATTGTATTAAAAGTGTTGCTCTTAAAAAGATTTCTATATACCCGTCGATACCATTCAAATCAACTGGAGCTCCAGAAGAATCGGTGACATAAAAATGTATTGAACTGATTGTATGGGTTGAAACTGGATTATATGTAAGACAACGAGGTTTATGAGTAAAGGGTAAAGATCTGACTAGATTGCTAACTGGAATAACAGCAATAGTACTGGTGCTTTGCCCGTCAACGATACTGTCTATGACTTTATCACAGTTAATATAAATTTCGTCTACTCCTCTCGTGATATCAGGAAGATTTGCTCCATACTCTGTTTGTGTAACTAATTTTGACTCAAAACCGATACGTTTTATGAATTCAAAATTTCTTAGATCCACTTGATAATTTTCATCAAGTTCAATCAAAATACGATATGTTGATAAAACGAAAAACATATTGATACCATACTTCTTTTTGGCATCATCAGGATCATCAACAACTAAATGTTTATTTTTTCTCATATACTCATGAATGTAACTATTGATATCGTCGTATGAATACATACCATCAACAGAAGTTATTGTTTCCCAGTTTGCACCTTTATTGTAACTGTATTTTATTTGATTGTTTCCATAAGATTGTCTGATATTGTACCAACTGTATGTCATATTGATAGTTTTTACAGCAATGTCATACTTCATTTCATTTGATAATTTGACAGGCCTAATGAATCTTTTAGTAAAATCATGACTAAAACTGACAACGACTTTGTCTCTGTTTTTACTGTTAAATCGTAATGAAATTTCTGTCATATACTATTATATTAGATTAGATAATCTTTTCTATCAGGTCATTGAGTAGTTTATCATCTATAACATTCAATCTTTTTAAAACATGTAATATCTTCACGAATTCATCTCTAACATCGGTACTGTTATTTCCAGCAGAAATAGACCCTCCAAGGAGCTCGAGTGGTGAAAGCAAGTCTTCTATATTATTAGGGAGTTTAAGAAACTAGGACGCGACGGCAACGAAAACGTCATTTCAAACTATATCCTCTCGTTATTGTAGCACTTTCGCGATTATTCCAGTGTGTTCAACTTGTAATATGTCGGCGAACTATTCAGGAACTAAATTTCCATGACCGGCGTTGAAGTAAAGAAAAAGAAAGAAAAATTTGCATCATGTGCTCACGTTCTCGCCAAAACCTCAAATTTGTTCATTTCACGTTGTTGTTGAGAACGTGAACCATGATGGCAAATTTTTCTTTCTTTTTCTTTACTTAAACGCCGCTCATAGAAATTTAGTTCCTGGATAGTTCGCCGACATTTTACAAGATGAACAAATTGGAATAATTGCGAAAGTGCTCTAATAAAGAGAAGGTATATTTTGAAATGACGTTTTCGTTGCCGTCGCGTCCTCATTTCTTAAACTCCCTATTATAATAAACAACACCAGCTCCAAGCTTTGAGAATTTCTTAGATGTCCGATGGATTGGTATTTCACTCAGTCTGTTGAGGTCATTGAACACAGTTCTTGCCAATTCAGAGTATTTTTTTTTTGCTGTTGAATCTTTTTGTCAGGAGATCAAGTGTATCAAAGTCAGCCTGTTTATCATACACTTTCTGTCCGCTTTTATGAGCCACAACTTTTAGTTTTCCATACAATTTCGGAAGGTCGATGTCAAACCACCGTATTGTCCATTTTGTGAAATTTTATAGGCGTTTCTTTTTCTCTGTGTGTAAATACCTTTACCAAGTGTTTTTGAGCCTTCTTCAATAATATCAATTCTTTTTCGGTACTTTTGTAATAATTTGATGTCTTGTGTCAATTCATATATTTTTTCTGCATTATTATCCTTCATTTTTTTGTTTTTCATTAGTCTGCCTTTTTGTCTTCCAAGTTCTTTGGTTAACTCGCCAATATTCGCCACATAGTCAGCAAGATTAATTGTTCCATCCATATGTGAATCAAGTAGTTCTGATGGAGGAGGTAAATTATATTTCATCAATGTTTGAATCTCATCTAGTGTGAAACCCTTATCAATATTTGATTTATAAGGTGACTTCTTATTAATATCAGACATCATTTTTGGTTCGTAGTCAATTGTTAATTTTGTTGTTTCCGTATGTTCCGATGCAGGTAATGTATTTAAAAGCATAAGATCTTCAAATCCACTTGTCAATGCTTTTTGATTCTTTTTCAATTGTTCAATGACTTCATCCTGTTTTTTGTCTATACTTTCTTTAACACTCTTCTGAACATCAATAGAAGGTTTAAATAATTCCGATGTTTCATCATATACATCCTGTTTTCTGTTTTCATAAGTCTTGAAAACCTCACGAACCTCTCTCGTCCTATTTCCAGCTTCAATTCTACTTTGAAGAAGCCTTTTCATTCGCTCTATATCCATACAATTACGTTAGATAAAAAAACTTATCTCAACTTAAATGTTATTATCTAACGTAATTATATATGGATATACCAAACTATGACAGCGGCGAGGATTCAAATAAATGTTTCAAACAATTATATCCCCTCATGCCGAAAGATACATTCAGGATGCTTCTGTCAGGAAACAGTGGCTCAGGGAAAACGAACCTTCTCAGCCACATATTATTAAAGCCCTTGGTCTTCTACGATCAAATCCATCTATACGCTAGAAACCTTGACCAAGATAAATACCTGACTTTGATGAAAGAAATGGATGGGATAAGTAAACAAATTGGTTACCCTGTTTTGCTATGCTCTCAAGATGAGATTTTACCGGTTGAACAACTGCAAAACACTGATATGCAGAGATTGGTTATATCTCAGACGTAGAGATTTGTTATATTTGTGTGTGAAGCCAAGCAAAAGCCTATCATTGACTATTTCATTCAAGGAAGACATAAAAATTGCTCTGTGATTTATCTAACCCAAAGTTTTTACGGATGTCCAAAACCGATTAGATTGAATTGCAGCCAATTTTGTCTATATGACTTCCCATCTTGAAGAGAAAGAAATTTAATATCACAAGAACTTGGAATTGATAAGGATAAGTATATTGAATCAACAAAAAAAAAACATATTCTTTCTGTTATGTAGACAAAAAGATGAAAACGGTGAAGAGAAACTTTTATGGTAATATCTAATCTAATATTATATGGGTATATTTAACTGCTTACCTGATCGTGATCACATCGGTCATATAAGAATAGGTGAAAGAGGCCCCAAAGGACCTGATGGGGTTGGATTCAAATTAACTGATAATGGCAATTATGATATCGAAAACAAAAAATTGACTAATGTAGCATCACCAACAGATGATAAAGACAGTGCGAATAAATCTTACGTTGATGATGAAAACGTCAAGCAGGACGTCGCCATTAATGATAAAGCAAGTCGAAGTTATGTTGATTCCAACTTTGTGAAGAAAGATGGTTCAGTTACCATGACTGGTTCTCTCAATTTTGGTAATAATAAAATAACAAATATTGCGACACCAACAACAAATCAAGACGCTGCCACAAAAGAATACGTAGATCATAATATAACTGCTGGTGAGCATTCGGCCTTTGTTAAGAAAGATGGAAGTATTGCAATGACTGGCAACCTTGACATGGGGCGAAACCTTATCACCAACATGGTTTACGCAAAGGATGACCTCGATGCTACAAACAAAAGCTATGTCGACTCTGAAATCGCGAGTTGTTTGAAACGTGACGGAACCGATCCGGCTCTGGGCGATCTGAACATGGCTGGATACGCAATTGAGGATTTCAAAGACGCCGATAACAGCACGCCCGCTGAAAACGCCGTCAGCAAAAAATATGTAGACCAGGGGTTGCAAACCAAACTTGATGCAATCGCACAGAGAAACCTGAACATGAACAACAACGCCATTATTGATGTTGCTCTACCCGTCAACGCAGACGATGCGGCAACAAGAAGATATACTGACGAGTATTTTCTTCGACGAGATGGTTCAACTGCAATGTATGGCAACCTGTCAATGGCTAACCACAAAATAACAAATGTTGGGGCCCCGTCAGCCGACAAAGATGTTGCCAACAAAATTTATGTTGACCAGGCTCCTTTTCTCGAACTTGCTGGGGGGGAAATGGAGGGCGACCTTAACATGCAAAACAGCACACTCGCAAACTTGAAGACCCTGTGGTGGCAAGCAGTGGGGCAACCAAAAGATATGTCGACGCAACCCATGTTGACGCCTCTGGCACGGGCCCGCAAGAAAACCCCTTCAAATATCCCATGGAAGACGTTGCAGTATTACCACTTTCTCGACCTCCCCTCACCAGGTAAACAGAAACGCGTACAATTTTACGCCAGTTGATGACAAAGATGGAACTGAACAATACCGCAGCAGAATTGGTTTCAATCTTTTCAGACTTCCAATTGGTTTTTACACGCTCGTTATAGAGCTTTTTCCCCCGGAAATGCGAAATGTCAGTGTCCATGCAACCGCCGACAGGCTGTCAATCGGTGCGCAAACTTCGAAAACGTTTCAAGCAACGGAGACCATCGCTGCATATGTCAAAACAATACTGCACTTTGAAAAAAGACAGGCGGGCCAACGAGAATATCTTTACCTTGATCTGCATGGAAAAACTGCGTTTACCAACCCAACTGGGCGTATGGTTGTTTACGGGGTTAATGGAACAGTGTCGAAAGTGCCCTCCACCGTGTTTGAACAGATTTTCTTTGCGCGAGATGGGCGAATGGTCCTGCAAGCCGATTTAGATTTGAATTCCAAACGCGTTCGCAATGGTAGTCTGGATATGTTCCGCTCGGGTGTCACCGGAATGATAATGGAGACCGCCCTGGACCTTGGTTCGTTTTCCCTTTATCAGCCGAAAATGGGAGATGATTTGGATTTGGATGGAAATGCCGTGAGGAGTGAGTCGACAAACTTGTTTGATGGTCAAAATGGAGAATTAACAAACCACATCAACATGAATAGCCTTCTTATTAAAGAGAGGAAGTTAGGTGGTAATTTGAATTTGAATGGCAATTCGGTTTACGATAGAGACGAAGCTTTATCCAGTTATTTCGACGGTGCTGTTCGGTTTTCTAAACCTGTGGTTTGGCCCGGAATGGTTTGCCGACAAATAGGCCTTGTCACTACAATCATTGAAAACCAAAAACATACTTTCGTATTCCCCTCATTTTGGTTCCCGTTCATTTTATTCACTTTTATAACTCGCATGGAACTGAAAATATACCCCCCTAACGATACAATGGGAGGGACGCTTTATGTTAACTATAATACTCGAAATAGTAATAATAATCTTCTCAAATCATTCAATATTCCAATTAGTCAAATATATACAACATTTTGCCATCTTTTTCTCAGAATACCCTATGATGTAACTAGCGTATCATTCGTAATAAATGCAAGTAAAAAAGGCGCATTTGCGCGTTTGTTTGTCGATTTCGTTGCATAAAATTAATCTGATCAATGTATATAATGAGTCTCGAAAGATCGAAATCATTCAAAAGATCAATCAAACGAAAAGACATCTTCAATTTTAATCACATCTCTCCGAATTTAGAAAAAAGTGAACTAAGTCAACTAAAAAAATTATATAAAACTTATCATAAAAAATACATTTGTTACAAATGGAAATATAAGAAACTAAACCGTATTAAAATAACACTTAATATGGTATCTTTAGGACTTGTAACAACTGGTAGTATTGTGGGAGGTGTAACATTAAACCCAATAATTATCGGTTGTATTACCGCCCCGGGAGTATTAATCCAAGGTTATATGACAAAATCAAATCTTAATAACAAAGTCAACATGTGTAAATTCGCTTTTCAAAATTACGAAAAGGTATCAATACAGTTGAGATCATTTTTTAGAGGTATTGAATTCAGTGATATGATTATTTCTGATTTACAGGTGTTAGATGGAATAATCAGTGATCTATGTCCTACAATAACTCAAATGTCTGATAAATATGATGAAACATTTACAGATGAATCAACATTTCAAGATCATTCCAATAATCATTATACATCTTCAATGTTGTTGAGCTTTTTGTAATTGAAATGTTTTTGCAATTAATTTTAAGTATATCAAATATTTTCATCAACATATATTTGATTGATATCGTTCTTTTTCTATTGTAATTCAATTTTAGAATAGCCTTATCTATTTCATCAATCATTTCTAATATTTTTGATTTGTCTTTACATTTTAGTTGTATGTTATTTTGACTACAAATATCCATTAAAATTTCATTAATATGATATCTTCTACTATAAACTGACTTTTTCCTTATTTTATTTTTATTTTCATTGAAATCTATATATTCTTTTACTTGATTATATTCATAAACAACTCCACATTGGACGCAAACATTCACACCATCATTTATGATTTCTTGATTATCACAACACTTTTCATAAATTGTATTACATTCAATTAATTGTTTATCACAAAAATCACAATATTCGTATCCAATATTTATCATTTCTTGGTGTATTTCATCATTACAACTCATATATTAATATCTTATATTATTATATGGAAACATTTTTTTAATTATTTTATGTAAACAAAACAACCACCATATGTTAAGAATCCTTCACAATGTTATCATTATAAACCATCTGATGAAGTCATGCAATAAAAGCACGACTTATTATGCGCAAATTTGCTACGCATGGGAGTCAAAACGAAAACGCATTTATTTGATAAAAATATATAGATTTTCATAAAATGGTTAACTATAGAATGAGTATGATTTTATGGTGTTATAGGGTTAATTCCATCGAATGGTGAGTAGTATAGACTTGGGTTGGTTTGAGATCAGAATTTTTTATCTGGAACCCCCAAGTACTATACTACTCTATATTGATAATGAAAGAGGAAAAAAATCTAATGCTAAACTTAGCGCTTACTTGAGCAAGACCGGAAAGAAAAATTTCAGAATCAAGTTTTGAGTAGTCAAATTTTTCCAATCCATTAACTAAAATCTAAAATTGATGAAGTCATACATACTCGCTGAAAAAAGTGAGAAGAAAGTGGCGAATCCCCATCGTAGCTCATTCCAATAATGTACATAGGAGTACCATTTGTGTTGGTCACAGGATCCCACTCCAGCGTAATGAAGTCAAAAGTCTTGTTTGTCACTCTGGGTATGGCTGGTGCTGGTGATATGGAGCCATCTCCTTTGAGTATTGACGAGAAATTCTTTAAATGCGTCAGAAATCTACAGCTTGTCTCACAACTGTTTGAATTGTTCTAAAAGCAAGAGAGAATAAACAAGACGTGAGGGATGTTTTAAACACGTTGTTGCAATTAGATCCTTTGCTGCCTCAACGCAAATTACCCCCCAAATACACCGTTTTTTGGATACATAATCCGAGGACGGATGGGCACTTTTGCTTATTCAGTTCAGCTCCGCCAGTCCTTGCCCTCGCCTCGAAGGCCTGGGCGTAAATTAAAAAGGCCTCTAACGAGGTTCCCATAATTTAAAGAGGCGCTGAGGGTAGGTGGTCAGCCTTTTTCCCAGCCTCCACACACTCCCGAGATGACCTGCAGGTAGCTTAGCTAATTGTGGCAGGCCATTCTATTGAAACAGAGGCACTTATATTACAATGCAGGATTAAAAAACAAAGAAAAAAAGATAACTGTATCTGTGCGAGATTGAACAAAAAAAGAGCTTTTTTACGTCGCTTCAAGTTTTTAATTTTACGCCTGGATTCGAAGGAGACAAGTTCAGCGGCTTAACACGCGATCATCTAAAACGAGGCAAGGTTTTGAGCTCACCGCCAGCATGATTTTACCAGTTTTTTTCTTTGGTTTGTGGTCCGGTCTGGGTATGTGGTCCGGTTCACACCCGTGACATTCCTCTCAGTAGTCCGCTACCCCACAACTGAACTAACCTGACGATAGTTATTGTATTTAGTTACGACTCACAAATATTTAAAAGACAGTTTGCCTTTGCTACTCACACAGCTTTGAAGGCATAATGATTCCCTGAGAAATTTCTGCCCGCATGGAGACTGGCACTGAAAAAGTGGAAATCAAATTGTGTCAAATATCACACAAAGCAACCTTCTACTGCTAAAAGTATAAGAAAAAAGCAAGGCGAGTCAAAATAAAAACAACGAGTAAAAATATGCAGACACCCTACACACTAAAGCACCTAGCTAATAAGAGATTTATTATCCAACTTAATTTATTATGATTAGCAACGAAGAAAACCTGATGACAAAAGGTGAGATATAGAATGGGGGACCCCACGCATGTTCAACAACAACAACAACAGCAATCTTTATTGTATCTTGAATTTTCTTTGATACAAGAATATATAAATTAATACATAAGGTACGGACCTTCAGAAATAACTATTAAGAGTTAAAAATGTCTGAAGGTCAGGCATGTTCACCAAACTATTCTAAACAACGTAGCAATTATTGCTTGTAACAATAATTATACTGAACCAGTTAAATTTCTTGGAATCCCTACTAATTAAGAGGTGCAAACCTCAGATGAATTATGGCATCAAAGCCGCTAAAGAACTTGTATTGTTTTAGCTTTAATTTTAATTTTGGTAGCTTTCGTTTTTGTTATACTTTCGTTACACTTTTTTTTCGGTATTCTCTTTGTAATAAGTAATGCGCCTCACACCTTCCTAGCTGGCTCTCCTTATAAGTTCAACGCTGTACCATCTTTGTCATACGTTTGATAATGGCCTTGTAATAAGAACCGAAATATTACGTTTATTCCCTGTTTAGTAAGGTTAAAAAAAAAAGTAAATGCTTTGTTTATAGTGGAAATGCACTTAGCTGCATGCTCTAGCTAGTTCACGGGCAATCCACTTAAATAAGTTGGAATAAATAATTGAAATAAACATAACAGGGTTAAGAACCCAACTGGTGGAAAGCAAACCAGTTGCCTATTTACAAGCGTGACCCTCTCCAACTAGCGGCCAGAACTGAACTTGAACCCGGGACTTCCGCATTACAGGTCCAGCGCCCTAACGGCATGGCCACGCTGCCACGCTGCCCCCTTTTCGGAGTCCTTATTTTGTTATTATTTTCTTCATTTGTTCGCGGGAAAAGGATACAATGGCTTTCCTGCATTCTTATTGGTTGTATTTTTCTATGGCATGGTATAAATCGTGATATACTTGCTTATTAGTGCGGGTATCTCCGAATGAAAATAATTAGAACAGAATGGATTAAACCTTTTACAAATATAAATAGACTATGCATACAAATAAAATAGGACGCTATATACATCGCCTAAAACTTACAATATCGATTGCGAAGAGTTGCAATAAAATTATTTACATTAAAGGCAATTCTAACTTTGTGAATGTTATATGAAATAAATCATATAAATCTCACTTTGTCAGGCAGTGAATTCCATTTGTTGGTAGCAAACTGAATAGGTAAATATATTGGTTCTAGGTCGAGGTCAGAATGGGTTTACCTCCCCCACCCCCTCCTCCTCCCCTACACCTCCCCTAAAACCATACACTGCAGTTCTTTCCATGAAGAGAGAGCTCAACTAAAAAGGCATTAGACCGTTTACACATTTGTATATCAGAACAAGCATATCCTGTAGTCACCTTTCCTCGAGCGATGACATACCCAGTATCACAAGGAGAGGCGATTGTATTGAAGTTGTATTCCAATGATTCAGCAGTCTTGAATGTATACTGTGTATACTCCAGATATCCTACAGTTCAGCTTAAATTTTGCGCATTTGATGGTCATTTCTAAGTTCTTTTCTTTTTGCTCTGTCGTAATACGCCTGTTGATTTTAACTGTACATTAACATAATTTTACCCTTGACTAATTGAAGTCAGCAGCGGAGTGCTAATATTTAGTCTTGAATCGAAACTGTATCAAGAGAAATTATCAGTGATGTTTCTTACTGCATTGTTGTTTTTATTTTTGCTACTATAGAAAGTATTAGAAGACAGAAATACCAGTACGTTTACTCCTCGAATTTCCGCTCCGATACTGGCTTTCCGAAGAGGTTAACCGGCTTCGTACACTGTGCTATTAACGATATATTTGCCCGTCGGAAGCAAAAGGAATTACGTTTCCACTAGTATGAATGTTTGAGGTGATATTTGGTTGAAGAAGGCTTACGTTTTTCATCACTATTCAGTCTTTTTTTTAGAATTTTTGAGGCATTTAGGGCTCCAAGCATATATTCTGCGCCCCCCAAAAAACATTGCGTGCCCCTCAACTATTTCCGAAAATTGCACGCGAACCACGAACGAATAAGACAGCAAACTGTTCCTTAATTACTTCGGTAATAACAACGCGGGACCGCAAATAATCCCAACAAATGATTTCTTTAATTGTTCAGGAAATGATCCATGAATCACAAAAGGTTTCGCAGTTTTAATTGCTCCATAAATGATCTCGCTGCTTCCCCAAAATAATCCCCCACTGACAAACAAAACGGCAAATGATTCTTTCAAAATCAAGTAATATAGGAGTGCTATTTACACGAAACAGAAATTATCAACAACAACAGTGAGACAACAATAAGAAAACAAACCAAAGAAAACATATTTTTTGGCGTGTTCTTCAGCTTTCTTAGGCTTAAGAGCCATTTGTGTTTTGTTAATCTGTTTTTCTTTTCAATCGATGACGACGTTTACAACTTGGATTTCATCTACATCTGCCAAAACAATGCCCTAGTGTTCTGAACGCGGCTCTTGCTGAGGTGCATTTGTCATTATGTGTCATATATCGTGATCCGCTACGTTAAGTCTGAAACAAACGGTGCCATTATGGGAGGTGATGAAGCCCTTCTTCTCTATTTACCCTTCCCCTCCCCCTCCCCCCTTCCTTCCACCCTCTCCTCCCTTACTCAAACACGCAAACCAAATTTAGGGGAAGTGGGTCAGCGGAAAGATATGGAGAGCGAAATGTGAGGGAACAAAGCGGTCGGGACAAGTGGGCTGCAACCGCTTTAACTACTTTCGATGCATGTTTTCACCAAACCTTACGAAATTAGTCAGACCATTAAGCCAAATTTTTCAAAAAGCAATAAATAAATAAATAAATGCCATGCAGTTGGAAAAACACAAAAGTAACAATAATAAACTAAGAATTTTTGTGAGTAAAATGCATGAAAAAAGTTAACTGAATATCGACAATCATGACTATGAATCTATTCCTGTAGGTATAGCAACACTAATTAAGTCAATAAAACAATGAAATATCGAATCAAATTGACGTCAGGAAAATTGTAGAGCAAGTCACAAAGTTTAGGTTACTTATTTCCAGGACCTCCCTGAAAACCACCTCGGTGAGCGGAGCTATCCTTCTGGGAAAATATTATTATTATTATTATTATTATTATTGTTGTTGTTGTTGTTGTTTTGACATTGAAAATTTATGACTGTTTAAAGTGCACATAAACCCCCAATTTTTTTTTTGCTAAAATAAATCTTTGCACCTGTTTGAAACGTATTTCGATATTTCGCCATTTTTACCACTTTTTACCACTTATTTTGATTTTTCTAGGGTGTTAAAGTTACAAAAGCTGGCCCAAGACCGAGTCAGAAAGGGCTTGGGTCTATTCTCGATTTGACGTCACAAACTGCTTTGCATGCATGTTTACAAAGACTTAATGCCATGTAAATCAGTTTGTGACGTCAAATCGAGAATAGACCCAAGCCCCTTCTGACTCGGTCGTGGGGCATGCGATGGCGAGATTTTGCAACTTTAACACCCTAGAAAAGTCAAAATAACTAATCAAGATTTGGCACAATGCGTTTCAAACAGGTGCAAAGATTTATTTTAGCGAAAAAAAATTTTGGGTTTAGGTGCACTTTAAAACCAGTGCGGGCTTAGTGCTTTGCTTTCCAGGGCTGAGTTGCTCGAAGCATGGTTAGCTCTAATCATTGGTTAAGAGGTATTAAAACCTATAGGTTGTCATGGTATTTAACCCGGGTTAGCGCCAACCATGCTTCGAGCAACTGGGCCCAGATGTGGTGGGTCCCGATCAGTAGCTACTTCGAAGTTAAATATCCAAAAGATGAGGCACTCTTGTGACTTACCTCTTGGCAAGCTGTAGTCTGGCAAACATTATCTGAATCGCTGTTGCGGCTTCCATACTACATTAACAAAACAAAATATGCAAATTTCAATTCTTGAGAGAATAGACACCTCAGTTACATACAAACGAATCATCTAAAGGGAATTATGTTCCAACTATTGTTGTCTTGCAAAGCGCTCTTTTCAAGTCCCTTGGCGGTATGGCTTAATGCTGGCTGATTTCTTGCATAAAATGTAACATTTGAAACGGAATAGCGTAACGGTGAGCTTGCAAAGAAATTTTTGTAATAACATTTAATATAGGTCTGAGATGTGACTACCTTTGGGTTTTGCCAGATATGGGCTAGACGGTCGGGCTAGTCCGAGCTCACGCTCACACAATCGAGTTTTCGTAAGTTCGAGCCAGAATTCGCCCACACGCAGCTTTTGTTATGCTTCCTGCATTTAGGTAAGGACTAAGTCGTGTCGGGAAAGCAAAAAAGGTATGGTTTACTATGCTCTTTGAAGCCAAATCATTTGGAATACCAGTTCAAATGGGTCAACCTTCGTTTACGTTAAGAAAGAAACAAAACAAAGCAAAAAATAACGAGATGAACTTCTCCGATTCAAGGTTTCTGCGTTAGTATTAACTCAAACAGTCCGATTAGTAAATAATTGTGACTGCCTTCACCTCTTCAATTAGAATTAACCTTTCGGAAGGATAAATTCTAAGGGTGTGAGCAGACAAGAAAAACCCCAAATAATTAGAACTTATAACACTCAGCTTTTTTGTGTGTGTGTACCAGAGAATATGTAAAGGAATTGGTCTGTCAAAGAAAGTCAGGGGTCACCCATTAGTCGAAGGAGTTAAATTCATACAAGGTTCTGCGGTCCATACCAGCGTCATATTTGTTTGTCCATTTTTCACAGATAGGCGCGCTAGATGTATGAGTTGGTTTCAGAATAGGACACGCATTATATGCGCATAATAATAATAATAATAATAATAATTATTATTATTATTATTATAACAATGACGACAACGACGATGATGATGATGATGATGACAACGATGACAATGACGATGACGATGATTTGGCGCAAATTTTCAGTGGTGCAATAGAAGACTAAAAAACTAAATTTTGTCGAAAAGGCGTTGGCTTAAATTGGCCACGGCTCCTGCGCAAGGAACATAATTATATCATGCCACTCAGTTTTCAAAATTTAAGCAAAATAGTAAAATATATTTTTTAAGCGTTTCGCTCTTAAGTCCAAAGCCTGTAAACTACTTTCTGAGTGTGCTCAGCAATACCCTTTTGGTTTTACGTTTTACAATAGTACCTTGAGTCCCTACCTGTCCTGCTATATTTGTTAAAACCGTTTTTTGCAGTCAATTAAATCTTAATTATTAAGTGATATCTGCCGACAACAATCTTGCTAGATAACTGCTGTATGGATACGCGAAACTACTTATAACCCGGTCAAGCCTGAATTTATAATTTTTATCTGAATTTCTCACTCATCTGTAAAAGTTGATCTGAGCAGGGTCGCTGATCGAATCTTTTATTCATTTATATGTAAATCTTGTGGGTTAGATAAAAAAAAACCTTGTAAATAAGACTGCTGGCTGATAATGCTCTTTCTATCGTTCTTGAAAGATAACAATCAATGCACTTGCCTATAATTATCCAACATATATGTAGGCGGCCGCTGGACATACGTATTCTAGCAGGTTCCGGGTGTTGTTGACTCCGAGAGACGAGTTAACATAAGTTACAACTTCAAATATCTAGTTATCGTAACGAAAGACGCGGGAGGTACAAGACAGTTAAAAAAGGACCATGAAGAAGTTGATCAGTGCTTTACGTAAAACTTCCTGGAAATGTTGAATTACGATTTAAATCTCCTGCAAGGTCGCAGCGAGGGGGGGGGGGGGGGATCCTGGTGTGCCCGTGACCCCCCTCCCTTTGTAAGCCCTTTTTTAAGCAAACAACCTACAATATTCTGGTGGCAATCTGGTGAGTACCCTCTGTTTGACAGAGTGTGACCTCCCCTTTGAAAAATCCCGGCTACGCCCCTGTCCTGTGTGTAATATAATTTAATAATGAAAATTGCAACGTTAAGTCATGTTTCATCTTCTTCTTCTTCTTCTTCTTTTTTCTGTTTTTTTTTTCTTTCATTCTTTCTATTTCTTTATAAATGACTGATCCGCCTAGATGAGCTATTGCTATTTGCAGATCAGTCTTGTTCGTAAATGTTTTATATTTGGAACAAAGACAGTGTCGCTAAACATTTGATTATGGAAACCTCAATAGCTAGGATATTAGGGCCGTTTATACGAGAGAAAATAAGCCGCGGCTTATTCTGGCCACGGCTTACATAAGACGCGAACACTCCGTATAAATGGTACAAAATCTGCTGCGGCTTATCCTGACCTGGGAGTTTTTACTCGCGTAAATGGTTCCTTTCGCGTCTTATGTAAGCCGCGGCTTATTTTCTCTCGTATAAACGGCCCTATTGTTTCTTCTAGAGGGAAACGTGCTCAAGTGTTAGTGTTAGCTCAGTGGTAGAGCACCGGACTAGCGTGCGGGAGGTCGCGGGTTCAAACCCCGGCCGGACCAACACTTAGGGTCTTTAAATAATTGAGGAGAAAAGTGCTGCCTTTGTAATAACATCTGCGAATGGTTAGACTTTCTAGTCTTCTCGGATAAGGACGATAAACCGTAGGTCCCGTCTCACAACACTTGTACCTTATAATCTGTGGGACGTTAAAGAACCCACACACTGTTCGATAAGAGTAGGGGACGTAGTTCCCGGTGTAGTGGTCTATCTATACCTTTCATCTGTCTTTGACACTCATGTGTGGGTTGGGTGGATGGGTGAGATCAAATATGGACTGATAGCGGCAGCCAGAGGCGCCTTTACAGGCTGACGTCCGATCTCACCCCAGAGAAGCACTGTAAACTATCCCTGAAAAGCCCCGACGGGGAGAGGATAAGTATGTATGTATGTATGTATGTATGTATGTAAAACTATATGAAATCCTGTCTTGTATAGCCACCTTTTTACCACCACCTTAAATTTCCGATTTTTAGACAGTTACTTCAACTGAACCAGAATTAAATATAATCGATTAACGATCGCCAAAATTGAATAAATGAAATGACTTATAAGAAAGTGCTGATTTATGCATATATCACAACATAATTTGCTCAACTTGCTTATCGAGTCATGCCTGGTTGCCAGGGCAACATCATATGTCCTACAAAACAATATTGGATTGTTAAAATTGTTCAAGTAAACGGCATAACAACCCCCAAAAAGAAAGCAATGGCCTACCAACAGAAAACCCCGTGAAATATGCCCAAGGGTCTAGAACTTCAAAGTATGACATCAGCGTTTTTTCTTCCTTCTCCTACATGCAGTCTTTCAATTAATTTTATTCATAGCTGGTCACACCAATCTTGGGGTATGTTTGGATGACATTTGGCACTAATGTTTAATGGGATTTTTGATGTTTGATGAAGTATGTTGTGCAATTTCAGATGTAGATGGAGAAATGTGAGACTAGTCCTTACCTTTCTTGCAAACTAGAAAATCAAGTTAAGATGGCTAACATGGATTTCCAGCACTTTTGCTTTGGTGAATCATTACCTGAAATCCTCATACTACATTGTTAATTACCTTGATAGTGATATTAACCAAATGCCCAATATTTTATTATCAAGTTGCTTAGTCTTGCACTTGGCTGGCCAGAAGAGCAGCTGGATTTCTTTTTGAAAACACTGTAGGTGCATTGATTGATGAGCTTAATGTCAGCAAGCAGTTTTTTGCGATAGTAAGGTCAAGAAGTAACTGATCAAAAGAAATATCTTGGTCTTAATGCATATCATCTAAATATTTTTATTGATTTCCATGTATCTTTCTTTCATAATTTTTTTGAGGCATACATATATCCAGAGGATACACAATTTCTGATTTCCAACTGTCTCATGGGAGGCTTTGGATAACTGAAATTGCATTCATTATGAAGTGATGACTATATATCTGATGTCTGATACTGATTCAAAATAGCATTCACCAGGCTTCTCCACCAATTTCTAGTGGCTCTAAACCATAACTAAGTAGCCTACAGTTGAACGGGGAAACAGACCTGTCCTTAGGTATTGTTCTAAGATGTTAAGAAATGTTTTGTTTTAAAAATTTATAGATGCAAACTAGCGTTGCAGGTTCTTTTTTACACAAATTATTAAAGATTGTTTAAAAAAAAAACCTACCTCAATATTTTTATTTTGCTTTTTAACATCTCCAAAGTCAATTTGCAAAGGAATTTTTATTACCTTACTCAATAGAACGCTTGTTTTTAGGGGGGAGGGGGGGGGGGGGGTTGGGGGTCCAAATCCGTAAAAGGGGATTCATATCTGCTAGCAGTTCTGGACTAGGGGGTCCAAATCTGATCCACAAGCAGATCTGGACTGGAGGGTGCAAATCTGCAGGGGTCCAAATCCACTGTGTCACTGGCTCAGATCACCTTTCCATACTATTTTTTACAGCATTGGGTCTTTAGCTGGAGTGAGGTCAGATGGATGATATGACAAGCAGACTATATGTAAATGCCAGTAGTAAAAGAATGCTTTTCTAGCTCCGCTTTTAGGCTTGGCTAAATATATATATTATGAAATACTGGCTGACCATCGGTTCATGTTATGGAAGTTCCGCTTTCTTGTGGGCGCGACAGGTCGGCATTTTAAATTCGCCAAACCTTTGGAGTTTTAATTGTGAAAATAATAATTGGAATAAGATTAGATTTAGTTAAACATCTTGTCACATATTTCACATTTTATCGCCTTGCAGGGTATATATTATGTTGTAAATTTTATTCTCTGTTCACTTGAAAATGATAACATGGAGTCATCGAAACTTTTTTCGCTTATTTTTATTATAAAATAATAATTGTGATTTTAAAAAACATAACCTAACAATATATATAGAGAGAGCTATAATTTGAATGACCTGACCCCTGCTGCTGAAAACAGCCTTTAAACCCTTCAATAGACTAAAGTGCATAATGCAGTGGCCGCGAAATTCGACACGAACTTACGGCTCGAAAGCTTTCGTGTGAACAGTCTTGAAGCATGGTTCACCTTACAAGTCTAACTAAAAAAACCATTAAGAAATTTAAATGTTGGAGCTTAATGGATAGTATAATAATTTAAAGGCGCGAAAAACGTTTATAACACCGTCGTTTTCGGCAGCAAATCGTTTAAGAGTGGAGTAGCGTGTCTCTTAAGAATTACACAATAATTATCAAATCATTTCCTTCCCATTTATTTTTCTTTTCGTATTAAAAGTAACCTTTCGTTCACAAGAGATACGCTATTAATGACTGTGCGTAGAAAAACAAGAGAAAGAAAAAATGAACAGTTCTAAGCTACGTTTTTGCAGAAATCAGATGGTATTACAAAAACTTCTGATATTGTGCAACAGCTTTCTCACAAGAATGTCACACTTTACGATTTTAATTTATCGACAGCATCACTGTACAAAGTCTGCGTGAAAGTGTGAAAACTATGGCCTATAGGCTACGATTTTCCTTAAAAAGATAGCTTATTAAATAACAGTATTTGCTCTTTCCCTACAGAAGTTAAAATATTTTATCATAAACGTTTGGCTCAAATATTACCTAATATGGGCTCGATCAGTGTCATTTGAACATGGCTAAATGCACTTACCAGAGTGTAGCAGTTTGCTATGCATCTTGCTTTGGTGACTGTCTTTTTTAGGCTGCCGCGCGCATTGGCACTTAGTAACACACAGCACAACAATAACCAGATAGCCGGCAACTTGGCGAGGCTCTTCATAAATAAACGTCGAGAAGGAAACACAGCCATTGTTTGTAAGTCGACGTCAGCTTTAACCCATGATGTGACATCTACGATTCCTTGTGTTTGACAGCAAGCTAGGCAAGGAAGTGTCAAAGATTAATCCATGCGTTATCAGCATCAAACAAATAAAGCAAACAGAGCAAGCAATTTGATTGGTTCTAAGATGTGATATTTGTTCTGAGAGGTCATTGCTATTCGACAATTAATAAATTGAAACTGGGAACTGGCTACTTGATAAAAGGGATTTGTGACTCGGCCGCTGTTTATAATAAATAAGTGTTTGCAATCTATATGAAGGCAAAATTTTTATTTTAGTCCAAATCGGGACTTAATGGTAAAAGATAAACAAACAAGGTTGCTTCTCGGGAATAAACGCCTTATTAAGAATGAATGAATTAATTCCGTGATTTGCTTTTAAGATGCAGCTGCCACTTCTGAGTAGAAGGGGTCAACCACAAAGTCATAATTATAAAAACAACTAAGATCTTTTTAGAATTGGAGGATGGAGGCATGCTTGGAATAATATTATGGTAATTAATTTGCAGATCGGGAAACGGTCAAATTCGTGTTTAGGAGACATAGCTCAGAATGATATTTTGCAACCGACTGAACTTTAATAAGTGATAAAGCTGCCGCTGCAAACACGCTCTGAAATAACGACTCGTCGTCACCAAGAAACCAAGCAAAGAGAAAAGCTAACTAAGTCTCACTAATTCAGCAAAATAAATACTCAAAGAGAGTCTGTAAGTAGGGCTTCAACACACTGCTGAACACCATTAATCTGAAAGGTCCCACTTGCAGTCTCGAACGTAGATTACTCTGTACGTGAGATCAGAATCAACTTGTATATAATTATAATGTCATTACGACAGGAAATTATTGTTGATCCAAGGTTGAAATTTTTCCGAAGGAAAAGGGTTAAACAAGCAAATTGGAAGACTGAACATGAAAATAATCGGTTTTAAGGTTCGATTTGTTTTCATGTTGCTGTATATATTATATTTCAGTTTTCTTCAATTGTTTTCGATGCCAGGACATAAAACATGCACGTTGGAAACCGAGACATTTGTTCACGTAGGCAAGATTTGGAACAGTCGTTTGACTAACCGAATTGACGGACGATTATAGCTTTTAGGACTTTCAGGTTGATTTTTCACACTTTCGTCGACACTTAGGCGATGCCAACAAAACCCTTAAGTGTCAGACATTGAAATGGACGAAATAAAGACGAATGGGGTATCATGTAGCCTCCTACGCAGACGTCTTTGGGCTCGTCCTTCCCCACGACCGGAGGGAAAGGTACATTTTGTCGCGAATCAAGTGTCACACTAGGGCTGCAGCTGGTTTGTAACCGTTACAGAGTTCACAACTATCAAGCAAATTTCGAACAATAACTATCTTATGCTGAAAATCTAATCTTATCGTTCTAAATTTGCTTGATAGTTGTGAACTCTGTAACGGTTACAAACCAGCTGCAGCCCTAGTGTGACACTTGATTCGCGACAAAATGTACCTTTCCCTCCGGTGGAGGGTCGTGTTGTCTGCGCGTGACTTAATTCAAATGGACCAATCAGAAACCACCTACTTGACCTTGCGTTAACGGCCGTTGTCGCGAGGTCGGTCACAAGCATATCAGGAAAGCCGAAGAGGCGAACTTCAAGCCAAATTTTCGTTCTTCACGAGTCTTTTGACCGCCGAAGCACACGTAGATGGAGTGAAATTTACTGGGCTTTATGGAACTGTTGATTTTATTGCGATTCGGAACTTTTCCTTTCGAGAAGAGAGCGATTTGTGGAGTGACATCTGGCCAGCGATTGATGCGATCGATGGAGTGGTCTGCCTTCTACTTCTATTAGAAGGAGAGACAACGATTTCGAAAAACTTTACTAAACGGCGTCAGAATGGCTTCAAAATCGGCACAAGAGACAAGAACGCGACACATTTGAGGTAGGAAAACTTTATTTCTTATTAGATAGTTATTTACACATTTTTTTTTACAAACCGGCGACTTTCCCATACAATTCTCTATATAAACAAGCTGATGCAGAGTCGAATTTTGAGCTTGGGAAGCCTGTGGCTACTGCAACTTCGGTTCGCCGGCGGTTAGCCTTTGTTTTGAAGAAACCAGTAACGAGCTGCGTAAGAATGGCGATCGACACCCGTGACGTAATTTCCGGCAAACTATTCACGTGCATCGTCTAGGAAAATAAGCCCGGGGTCGAAGTCCTACTTTCCACAAATTGGAAAACGAACTATGATTGGCTAACCGGCGTGAACGGAAGTGGCAGTTATGTTCAGCAGACGTTCGTGGGGAAGGAACGCGTGACGAACCCAAAGACGTCTGCAATGGAGGCTAGGTTTCAGACCGCCAGTTCGAAATCGCGGTCGTAATCTCTGATGCGTCTAACACGCCATTACATCATTAGCTATCACTGCCTCATAATCTATTGCAGTTTATCAAGTCTGTCAGCAATTACGCAAACGTTAAATCTGATTGGTTTAACCAAGAGCCGAAAATGCCGACTTTTTTATTAACAGACACTGAAAAGGATGTAAGAAGTACGCATTCCTACCCTGGGTACCAGAGGTTATTTTTTTCCATTTGACGGAGGAAAATTCCGCGTTTTCGCATTTCCGTTCGCTTTGCGTTTTGCGGGTTAACCGCCGAACTCACTAAGAAAAATAAAACCTCTGGCACCCAGGGTAACGCATTCCCAATTTCCATCAACATTGCGCTATATATGTAGTTGAGTTTTCCGTGTCTTGCCTCTTGCCACCTTTCAGCCGATAATGAGTCAAAACTGGACCAACAGTAATCTAATAAACAACTATCCGGCCAGTAAAAGAGCAACTGAAAAGAGCATGGATTTTTTTCTTCATTTGATTAAAAAAAAAACAGACACTGAGACTGTAAAAACACTAAGCGGCGGCTATTTTTGTCTAGGCAGGTGACAATATCAGGGAAAAACACAGATTTCGGTTTCAGTGTTGTCGGTTGTCAGTGTCTTCAAAATCGACTAGCCCTTAAATTAACTGAGTGAAATACGCATAGTGCCAGAAGCAACGATTATCTTGAATAGTTCTCATACAGTTAATAACTTATTCGGCACATCTTCACGGTAAAGGAATATAGCTGCTTCTTTACGGACGTGAGTTGAATTCAGGGCTGCTTTAATTTGAACATTTGCTCATGCAAACTGCACAGCTGCATGTTTTCTGACGTACAATTTTAAATTTGACTATATTCAAGCTACATGTCATGGAAAATGTCTGTTTTACTTTTTTTTTGTTTAGTTTTTAATATGATATTTATTCCTTTTTATATGGAATAAATGAGTTTATGCACTGGTTCGGGAACTTCCGGTTACTACAATATCCGGTATGCTGGATGACGTCATCAGGGTATATAAACAGTAATCACGTGACTGCAGGCCTCTTCGGCCTCCATCTTTTTCTGACAACGTGTTACTTCATTTTTTCCAGCAGCATCTAGGAGCATCCTTCAAGTTGAAACGTTACAAGTTAAGTATATGCACTAGCGAATACGTAAGGAAATCAGTTACCTTTCTTTTGTGGTGCGACCTAGGATATTTCCTGAGGTTTTTATGATGGCAAAGGAACCGAGAGTAAATGCTTTGCTCTTAGGACATTCTTTTGTTAGAAGGATGCAGGAATTTATAACTAGAAGTTCGGACGACCGGTTTTTAGATACTTTAAACTTACGCGAGACGTGTAATATATCCTGGCAGGGAACAGGAGGCCGAACAGTCGCCAGAGTTCAACGTTTCGACATGGGGGTAATCACTGCGTTTAGGCCCGCCATTCTTGTGCTCGAATTGGGATCTAATGACATCTGTGATCCGCGGCGCAGCCCGCTTTCGGTAGCACGCAGTATTATGACACTTGTGAAAAACGTCTTTGAAAGGAGATGGACGTTCAGTTTATCATCGTTTGCCAAGTTCTACAATGGAAGAAACCCTCCCCCCCCCCCCCCCCCCTTCTTCCTTCTATAACGACAACGTTAACAAATTAAATAGATACCTCAAGAATGCTTTACAGGAAGTCGCATATGCCACATTATGGTGACATCGAGGGTTATCAAATCCATCTATCAACATTTTCCACGACGATGGAATACATCTTAACTACATGGGACACAAAGCCCTGTACAAAAGCTATCGTGATGCCATATTGTATGCCCTTAAGCGGCTGCACCATTAACATTGGTAGACATTGTTATTTTCTAAGATGCAAGGTATATATTAGTATGGTTTTTGTTGTTGTTTGTATCTCTTTACATTGGCTGGCCATCATGTTATTTACACATTAAATATTATTTTAGAAAGGCTGACAAGAACATTATTTGCCTTTGCTGCTGCAATATACAAACATTAATTTTATGGCTAGTATGATATTTGCGGCCATTCACTTGTGTTTGAGCCAATCATATGTTTATGCCATTGGGCTTTTTACAAAAGTCTGGCTGTTTGCCACAGAACTGCACTAGTTGTACTAGGGCAGCTGGGGATCGCCCCCTTTTTTGACCAGCATATGGCTTTTGTTTACACCTTGCCAGCCCCCTTTATTTAAGTCCATTGGCAACACAACTAGCAACAGTCCTGAGGTCAAGCAATGACAAAGCTGACTCTCGATAGCATGCTCAACCCACCTAAACGTGCATTTGTTTTCAACACAGTAATGCCCCCAAGAAATAAACGCAGGTGTACAGATAACACCTCAAACAAAGCCAACCAGACACAGTTGTCGTCAGAGATACCACGAGCAATTAGGGAGGCAGTGGCAAGCCAAATTAGCCAAACACCCAATGGTGATCCAACAGCCAACAGTCGGGAACAACAGTCTCAGATCCAGTTCATTCCAGATAGTGCAGCAACAGTGGTTCAACAGTCAATTGACACAGCTTTGAGAAGCTTTGCTGGGGTTACCACACCCTTGAGGAGTTCCATTACTTCAGCCACAGCAAGCACCACAACAGCGGCAAATAACACACAACCTAGCAGTGCTTCAACACAGATCATAGACAGCCTGACAACAGGACCACCCAGCAGTATCATAGGTTCACTGGTTGGAGGATCCCAGGACAACCAACAAAGCAGTAAGAACCCATTTGTGTCAACCTCTGTCCCCCTGGGGTCAATGGTATCTGCCAAAACAAGGAATAAGATATGGGCGAATGAATATGTTAATTTTGAATTACTACTACATACTCAGGTCACTGATGATTGTTATAGCATAAAAATGCTTCATAACAAGGAGGGAGGCCATCCTGCCTTAACCATTGTACCCAATCAGAAAAAGCAAACTATTACTAATATTGAGAGCTGGACAAACGCGTTTCACATTTTTACTGCTATCTATATGGAGAAATGGCCTCAGGATGGGCCTGCCCTTATGAAGTATGGGGCTGTAGTGAGAGATTTGGCACAGAATTTTGCCAACTGGCAGTTCTATGATGAGAACTTTCGAGTACTTTGTGAAAAACAAACTATTCCATGGGACAATATACACTCAGAGCTTTGGTTAAGAGCTAATCAGTGTAGAACAAGCAGTAGTGAAAATAGAAACACTTTTCATCCAGCTGCAACGCAATCTAGTCCAGGCCATCCCAGGGGATACTGCTTTCGATACCACGGAGGCAAACATTGTGCAGGCTGTACATTCAAACACCAATGCTACAAATGCTATTCCAACCATCCAATCTTCCGCTGCCCCAGAGCGGCCAGTCTAAGGACAGAGACAGTCCCAACAACATCCCAGCTAAGGCCAATTCAAAATTCAGCACCAAAACTACCAACACCAATTAATATTGAGAGACTTGCGTATCACTTAACAGGATATCCTAAGGATTTATATATTAACTACCTTATTACTGGTTTTTCCAGGGGTTTAAAATAAATTTCCATGCATCAGTTGGGAATAATTTCTCTAACAACCTTTTTTCTGCATCTGAACTTCCACTGGTCATTGAACATAAACTGGCAAAAGAAATAGACATGGGGCGCATTAAAGGCCCCTTTGACTCTCCCCCATTGGACAATTTTTGGGTATCGCCCATAGGGGTTGTTCCCAAAAAGGCTGCAAACGAATTTAGAATGATACAACACCTTTCCTTCCCTTTTGGGAACTCCATTAATGATCACATTCCTAAAGAATTCAGTTCCGTGCAGTATGCCTCCGTGGATGATGCCATAAGGATAATAAAATCCCTGGGGAGAGGCTGGGCGATGGCCAAGTGTGATGTGCGTAGTGCTTTTAGAATTATACCGTAACACCCTGATGAATACCACTTGTTTGGAATACACTGGAATGGCAAATATTACTATGATTTAGCTCTTCCTATTGGATGTGCAACTTCATGTAAAATTTTCGAGTCCTTCAGTACAGCTTTGGAATGGATAGGACGGCAGAAACTGGGTATTTCTCAAATCATACACATATTGGATGACTTTCTTATCATCGCGCAGTCTCTTTCATCATGTAATGCAGCATTAAATCAATTTCTTGCCTTATGCACTGATATTGGAGTCCCAATGGCAGAGGAAAAAACTGAAGGGCCTGCACATATTTTGACTTTTGCTGGTATTGAGCTAGACTGTCATAAGGGTGAGGCTAGACTTCCTCAAGAAAAAATTGAGAAGTGTAATCTGGCCATACACAGGGCGCTTGCTCTTAAGAAGATAACACTAAAAGAGTTGCGGTCATTAATTGGTCTGTTGAATTTTGCCTGTAAAAGTCGTCATTCCTAGTCGAGTATTCCTGCGTAGGCTAATTAACCTTACTATCGAAGTCAAACGCCCTCATCACCTTATAAGACTAAATCAAGGTACTCGGAAAGATCTCAAAATATGGCAGCAGTTTTTCCATGGCTTTAATGGAAAATCAGTTTTCTTTGATGAGGCTTGGTGCTCTTCGGACACCCTTCAGTTTTTTACCGATGCTGCAAAATCAGTAGGTTTTGGCATAATCTTTGGAACAAAATGGGCCTTTGGGCGGTGGCCTGATTCCTGGAAAGAAAAGGACATTTCCTTCCTGGAAATGTTTCCTATTGTGTTGGGCATTCTCATGTGGAGTGCTGAGTGAAGAGATTTCAAGCACTTGCCCATGGTATGGAAGAATCCCCACAGACATACCATGTCATCTCCAACCACTCAATTGGGACCTGTCCTGACTACACTGTTGGTGAATTCCCTTTCCCCATCATCTTTATCCACCTATCAAAGACCTTGGAAAATTTTCAGTCTATTTCTAAGTGAAGAAATGAGTATCCCACACAGACACTTGCCAGTTTCCACTGAACACATAGCCCTGTTTATTGCTTACCTGGCGAAGAATGGTTATACAGCTTCAACCGTAATGACCTATATATCAGCAATAAGCTTTGCGCACCGTATGGCTGCATTGCCAGATCCTACTAAAGTACACCTGATACAGTTGGCACTGCCTGGTTATTCGAAAATCCATAAACATGCAGACATCAGGCTACCTATCACCCTACCCATGCTTGAACAAATCGTGTCAGCCATAGACCACACAATAGAATCTGATTATCAAAGTAAAATGATGAAGGCCATGTGCACGGCAGCATTTTTTGATGCTTTACGCATTGGCGAAATTACAAAAGGGACAGCACAGCTGTCAAGGAATGTGATCAACCTGAATCAGGTCTCCTTTATTAGAGATGTGCAAGGCATGTATACATCATATAAAATAACTGCAATTTTTTAAACATCATGACTCTGGGCACCCTATAGATATAACAGTTTGCACTTCAAAACCCATCTGTCCTGTCTTAGCCTTAATTCAGTTTTTGCAGGTCCGAGGCCACCAAACAGGGCCTCTTTTCTGTTGGCCAGATGGCAACCCAGTTTCAAGGCGCTGCTTCACAGGCTTACTCAACCAGGCCCTTTGTTTTTGTGGTCTAGACACATCTCGGCTAAAGGCTCATAGCTTCCGCATTGGTGCTGCCTCATGGGCAGCAGCACAGGGCATGTCAGATGCTCAAATCCGACTATTTGGAAGATGAAAATCTAGTGCATTCCTGCAGTATATTAGGACTCGGAGTATTGGATCAGGTTCTTATTAATCACCATTTTGCAATCAGAGTGCATGGCTTAAGCAGGGGCTAAGCTGAGCGCTTTGTTTTGCTCACTTGTACTATGATAGATCTCCTGTTCATTTTTGAGATTTTTTCTTTTACCCAACAAGCTAAGGCCCAATGGGACAGAGTGGAGGCTTATGCAGGGGCTAAGCCGATATGCCTGTCCCTTGGTTAGTCAAGTCCCATTTGATATTTTTATGGTGGAATGTTCAGTTATCCATTCAAAACATTGTATTCTCTTCGGGTGGGGCCGCCCTTTCGTTAACTCTGGGCAGTGGCGGGTGTGACCCCACCTTTGCTGAGAACTTCTACATAATTTTATAACTAGGGCTGTTATTTAATAAACGGCCACTCGCTGGCCAAAGTATGCCAAACCAAGTGCGTTCTTCCTCTGACTTAGAGCGTCAGCAAACAAAGCTTAGAGAATACAATGTTTCCAAATGTTACTATAACATTGTTAGACACCAGGTGCATAAATGATATTTATTCCTTTTTATATGGAATAAATGAGTTTATGCACTGGTTCGGGAACTTCCGGTTACTACAATATCCGGTATGCTGGATGACGTCATCAGGGTATATAAACAGTAATCACGTGACTGCAGGCCTCTTCGGCCTCCATCTTTTTCTGACAACGTGTTACTTCATTTTTTCCCTCCCATCTACCCACCCCCTGATTTTTTCTATTTGTCACTATAACTTGGTGGGTCATCTTGAATATCGGATCATTTCTTTTTAGTTGTTCATATTCTCTTCAGCATGTGGTTCTGTATTAAGCCTATATTGCACTGAAAGGCGGGTGTGACCCCACCTTTGCTGAGAACTTCTACATAATTTTATAACTAGGGCTGTTATTTAATAAACGGCCACTCGCTGGCCAAAGTATGCCAAACCAAGTGCGTTCTTCCTCTGACTTAGAGCCTCAGCAAACAAAGCTTAGAGAATACAATGTTTCCAAATGTTACTATAACATTGTTAGACACCAGGTGCATAAAAATTAATCTTCCAAACCTCTTAAAGATGGAAGCGAAGGCGCACTCAGCTACTCGTATCGCTCTACGTCTTTCAGTTTTCTGACACCAACTGAAAGCAGTTTTATTTCAGTTGTTAAAAAATATGATTCTTCATGGCATCAACGATGAAAAGAAGTCGGTAGCAGAGCTAGGCTCACTTTGAAAAACATCTCACCGACCACTGAAAAACCCTTATTCGTTTTGCTTCCTGTACAAATAAGCAAACTCCCTTTTTCATGGCCAAAGGGAAATAAGTCAAATAAAATAAACGCAGTGAAGCCAAACTTGTATACACAAGTCTTGTCGTATTCAGTGTTTATGGTTTATTTTAAACAACAATAAACAACAAACAGGGTGTTACCTGAAGATAATTTAGTTGTTTTTGGTGCGTCCCGATGTCCAGTAATAATTTGGAAACGAGGGAACAAAAATTTGCTCACCAGACTCATGTAATTGTTTCAATTTCGCTCTGTACGATGGAGTAAACTTACTTGGGTTGAGAGAGTGGTACCAGAACACAGAACTGACTCGTTTTTATTTTTCCCTGCTCAACGTGCGAAGTTCAAGTTTTCTGGATAAGACGAAATAAAAGAAAGATATTATTAGAAACTTTGCCATATCAAACTGACAGACAGCATATGATGAGCACTTGATCCCCACCTCATTTTCTTTACGTCCTTGGGTCTGTTCTTCCAAGTTAAAAAGTTATTAACCGTACATATGAAGATGAGGTTCTTTAACTTCGAAAGGGATAGCGACCAGTAAACTCAGCCGAACACAATTTTTAATACCATCGGGAAATGAGACCATAAAAAGCGAGTGAGCGAAAGCAGCGTTAAGGTTTTGTTAAGGGCTTTCCTTTTGCTTTAAACTCCTTACTAAGGCCTTGAACAGATCTAGAGGAACTGAGCCCTGTCTATGGTACAGCGGTCCGTTTTAACTTTCCTTAGAAGCATTTAAACAGGAAAGTTCCGACGCTAAAAACACTCACACTGAACGTTTTAATCACCTAGTCACGTCAATGTAAACAAGATGCCAGCTAAATCAACACAACTTGAGCTCGCTTCATAGCTGGCCCAACAATTTGCAAGGTTGGAAAAAAAAACATGTCTCACCAGCAATGCTCACCAATCATTGATCAAGCGGGCCCAGCTTAGACTTGCCCATTAGTTAGGTGCTACGAACGTTGTCTTTAAACGCAGTTGAAATTATTTGTTTTTCGTCTCACTGAAATTGCCAAAACAGCTCGAGCTATGCTCAAAATGCATGTGTTGTTCAAATTTCACTCAAATCGAGATTTCGAATAACACGCCATACAAATCTAATATTCCAAATTCGTCCCATCTTATTAAAATTGTTTTCTGTCGTGCAAATAGTCCTAAGAAACGGCTTTATTATCAAAAGCTAAACGCCTTCTTCTGTTTTCGAAATTGCAAAGCAAAGGATGTTTAAATTATGGTCACTTTAACTAGATTAAACACGTTCAGTTTAAAGTGCACCTCACCCCAAAATATTTTTTCGCTAAAATAAATCTTTGCAACTGTTCGAAACGCATTGTGCCTTTTAGCGCTTTTCTAAACCAAATCTTGACTTTTTATAGGTTGTAAAAGATTCGAATTCTAACCATCATCTGTTTCACGACAGAGTCATAAGAGGCATGGGTCTATTCCCGATTTGACGTCACAAACTGATTTGCATCGCGGTAAGTCTTTGTAAACATGCATGCAAATCAGTTTGTGACGTCAAACCGGGAATAGACCCATGCCCCTAAAAAGTCAAGATTTGGTTTAGAAAAGCGCTAAAAGGCACAATGCGTTTCGAACAGGTGAAAAAATTTATTTTAGCGAAAAAATATTTTGGGGTGAGGTGCACTTTAATTCAAACAACTTAACGGACTCAACGGTTCGCCGGTCTCAACCCCAAAGTAGGATTCCCTCATCTACCTCATCTCTATTTGAATTAACTTTGAATCGAGATCACAATAGCGCGGCCCTCGTCGCAGTTAATCTTATTTTATTTCTTTATTTTATTATTATTTTTTAAACCATGAATGTGCAATTTGTCTAGTTTCGCCTTTCCCATCACATCAAGAATATGAAAATACGTGATATACTTTTCTGAACAAATCTCAACGCCGCGCCAGTAATTGGTGTTAGAATAACTCGAACTAGAAGAAGACATCACGTCTTATTACACATTCCACGCGCTAAAAAATGTAAAAACTGTAAAATAAAAACTAAAAGTTTTTGGTTTTTACTTTACAGTTTTTACAATTTTTAGCGCCTCGAATGTGTAAAAAGACGTGATGTTTTCTTCTAGTTCGAGTTATTCTAACACAAATTCCTGGCGCAGCGTTGAGATTTGTTCTTCTTCTAGTTTGAGTTCGTGACATACTTGTTTTTCCTATACGTTTATCGCTGTAATTACGTTTTCACAATATTTTCCTGTTATAAATAACGGAAAATAGACCGTTTTTCTGTGGGCTTTTCTTTACTAGTATGACGTAAGGCAGACGTCAAAGATAAACCTAATCAAGAGGGCTCAACAGCGGATGGGTTAGATCTGACGTTGGATAATTTTTATAGTATAAAACATTGCACTCAACCACTGAACCTATCGATATCGTTTGTAATTTCCTTAGCTAGATTTTCTGTGAGCAGAATAAATGGGATTGGCAACTGATCAGTAATCGGCTTCACCATCCAGCTGAACTGTTATGATCATTTCTACAATGATCCACACCAGGCGTAGTCAATCGATAGAAATCGATATCGGAAATCAATCGATATAATCGATATCAATCACCGATTGCTATCGATTGATATCGGAAATCGATAAAAATCGATATCACAGGAAAAATATTTATCGATTGTTATCGATTGGCAAAAATCGATAATTAACAATTATTCATCGAAGTGGAGTTGAATAGTGGTGGATATTTACCGAGCCGCGAAGCGGCGTGGTAAATATCCACCACTTTCACCAACACTGAGGTGAATAATTGTTTTAGTATATACCACACAAGTTGAACCCGGTCTGAGTGCACCCCAACCATAGTTAAGTTGCTACAAGCATCCAACATTTCATTACAATGATTTCTTCTTCCCGGTTGAAGGATCGAGTCCAATTTTAATGATTGAGGTTAATTTATAGAACAGATACATGTATAAACTTTATTTCTACATTCGGATTTTGTTAGTAGTGGTATCTCCGAATGAAAATAATTAAAACAGAATGGATTAAACTTAAACATTTTTCAAACATTTGGATGTTAGCTAAGATGGCGTTGCTATCTAGTAAATAATTATTGATTTCAGTATCTGGTCCAAGCGGATTGTTCATCGCGTTGCACTTTGTTTTCTGGCCCCAGTTGTTCAAAGAGTGGATAACGCTATCCCGACCGAATAAGTCGCTGTCCAGTGTCTAAAATGTATTGCAACTGATACATTTTATCTGCTGGATAGCGACTTATCCGCTGGATAGAGTTATCCGCTCTTTGAACAACTGGGCCTGGGATTTTAAAATTCAATTCAATCCAGCGCCGTCGATGGCATCTTGCATTTCTTTTGAGGCAATCTCGCGTAGATGAGAATCCAAGTCCATGCGATATATGCACGGACATTCTAGCCCACCAGATTATCTTTGGGTGCGACTTCTTCCCCTATTATGATCTGCGCTGAAGCTGATGATCGATAAGTACACCAATTTTTTACCGTTGTTTTAGTTCTTATTGTATTTTTTTTAATATTCTAAAACTATTGCGTACTATGATGACTGAATGATTCGTTAAAACCATACAGACAACATCGCGCCAATGTTAACTTGTAAAATGAAAAAAATCTTTTCCGATAACAACTGATAATAATCGATAACAATTTATAAAACAATCGTTATCGATTTCTATCGGAGATCGATACCAATCGATATCAGAACTTTTTTCTTTATCGATTTCTATCGATTGGGATCGGAAATCTATACCAATCTTGGATTGTTCTCGATCGTTATTGATTGCTATCAATTATCGGCTTATCGACTGACCACAGCAGGTCCACTTCTTCTTTTAAAATTCTTTAGTAACCCGACATTCAAATATATGATTTTCGTATACATTCTCTCATTCATTTAAAACGAGATATTAAAATTCAATGTCCAGCTTAGTGTGACAAGTGGCTTTCCCTATTTACTTTCCTCCAATCTCCATGCCGACAAGTTTGGCTGAACCCTCCCTGAATCAGTAAGGGTTCGAACGCCATGGCAAAGAGAGTGTTGTTTCCACCACTTTTCGGTATATACGACGCCCCTTCTTTTTCGGAGTACATTCTGTAAAAATACCTGAAAATCCAAACCGCAAATAGGCAGCAATTTTCTGTAGCCTCCTTCGCAGCCGTTGTTTGTGTCGGTCCTATTCTCCCTCCCCACTGAACGTCTGCTGAACCGAGCCGGAAATTCCATTCCCATTGTGTCTGAATGTCTGAGTATCCAATCAGGAGGGAGAACAGAACTGACCTAAACGGGAACTTAGCTACCGAATTTTGTCGGTAGCCACGATGTGATTTCCTGGGATGGAATGTTTGGCTCGGTTCATTGGTGGGGAGGGAGAATAGGACCGACACAAACAACGGCTGCGAAGGAGGCTACAATTTTCTGTGGACTTTCCTTTATGACGCAAGGCAGACGTCAAGGATAAAAGTATAATCAAGAATTTCCAACAGCGCGTAGGTAGGATTTAATTAAGTTCGATAATTTTTATCATATGCGCAGGGCCGTCCGTCGGGAAGATCTTTATAGACGAAATGATTGAATTCAAATTCCGTTTCTAGATCTTTTGCTAAAAGAAGTGAGATTCATACAAGGGGATTTTGTAAAATTCGAAGAAGGCCAGGTCAGCCCTAATTCAAATGAGTAATTCAGGGGCACCCAACGAACAAAATCAACCAAAAGCTATATTATTAGTATTCGTACGGGATGGCGAACGGTCGCGGCCACGATTCAATTGCGAATACTCAAGATATTTCTGGCGAACCTCCTCGTACTTCAGCTGTAGAGCAAACGGATAGCATTGCCGACAGTCTTGTAAGACATCTTAAAGTGAATAAGTCGAAATTTTGTTGGGCTGGAACGTTTACTGAGCTTATTGAATTTGCTGACAAATATCTTCATCTTGGCGATGGCGTGGCAAAGGCAACTGACAACGAAAATAAGAAGACGATTAAGTCAGACCATTTAATTTTAAACTGGTATGAATCGACAGGAACACTTCAAGTCCAAGGGTCGAATTCATCAAGCTGTAAGACTTTCCTAAACCAACTGATTGACGGTATAAAGGGAATCCAATTTCCCGCTCCGCGTCTCTCTGACACCTCTGATGAAGATGGCGTCGAGCTCGCACTTCAACAAAACAGGAGTGATCTTCCTGGCGCTGGTCCCAACTCTGCTGATACTGTGACAAAATCTACTTTCGCCCAAGAGCTGGATAAAATTTGGTTTGAAATTAAATCCCTCAACGCCAAACTTACCGGTGGCGGCGGCAAAAGAAATAACCAGGAGGAAAATATCCAAATCATCAATTCTTTGAAACAAAAGAACCAAGATCTGAATGATGAAATTTGCATCTTGAAGGCGAGGTTGAATCAAGAAATCGATGCAGTAAAAAATCTTACTGAGGAAAGGGATTCCTTGAAAACTGCACTACAAGTTGTTACGAAAGACTTAATGAATTTGTCCGACGCTAGGCCGACATTCTGTTCTGATCAGTTGAGTGAGGATAACAGCACTCGATTAAAAAACGTTTCGAGTGTGAAGACAAAAAAACCGAAGCCTCGAGATCCACCTCAACTTGTTAACCATCGAAATCGTTTTGAGCCTCTTAGTCGTGAGGATTCTGTGAAAGATTCTACACCTTCAAGTAATGCGGAGAACAAATTTACAACTGTCTTGGTTGGTGATTCTGTGATTGAGCAAATACAGGGATGGAAGCTAGGAAAGAAAGTTGGCCATCGTGTGGTTGTTAAATCTTTCTCCGGCGCAACTACTAGTGATATGAAGCACTACCTAATGCCTACTCTTGACAAGAACCCTCAACAGATTATTCTCCATGTGGGAACAAATGATCTTCGTGACCATACTCCAACCGTGGTTGCTGAGAATATTGTGGACCTTGCCAGGAAAATTGAGACCGAAACTAACGCCGAATTTATCTTATCGGAGCTGGTGTTAAGATCTGACAGTGTTTCAACCGATGCTGTGAAAGCTGTTAACAAGAGGCTTACGAAATTCTGCAATCAGAATGACTGGGGAATTATTAAACATCAAAACATTGATAGTACTGGTTTAAATAAGAGTGGTCTGCATCTAAATGTAAAAGGTAACAACATCCTTTTTAGTAACTTTGTAAATGCTTTAGATAGTCGCTCCAAGCATTGAATTCCTGTTTCCGCAAATGCCGATGGAACCTCTGTAGCCGAAGAAAATTCCAATATTTCTCCCGTATTTTCTGACGATGAAATATTTTTATTCGAAGATAATTCCAATGTGTCTCGCGAATCTTCTGCTTTTTTACCTTCAATACGCGGCTTTAAATTAGCCTCCTTAAACATTGCTAGCTTGCCGAAACATATCGACGAACTGAGAGTTTTGCTTTCTGACAACCCTCTGGATATATTATCTATTAATGAGACAAGGCTCGATGATTCTGTCGGCGACGATGAGGTTTATATTCCTGGTCACGAAATCATTCGCCGCGATCGTGAATGCAACGGTAGGTTCGGTGGGGGAGTTTGCATCTATGTTCGATCTAACATCAATTTCTCTTTACGCCCCGACCTATGTGATAAACACCTTGAAAACTTATGCATCGAGATTCGTAAACCTCGATCTAAGCCTTTTCTTATTGCTACCTGGTAATTAGGCCTCCTAATTCATCAACCGAAATTTTTTCTCATTTCGAAACCCTTGTTGGCAAGCTTGATGCAGAGAATGTTGAATTTTATTTAATGGGTGACTTTAACTGTAATTTGGCTTCTCCTCAACCCGATATCAACACAGTTTTATTAACCAATATTGTTGATGTTTATAGCCTTCACCAACTAATTAACAACCCTACCCGCATAACTAACACATCTTCCACTTTGATTGATTTGATTTTCACAAATTGTCCGGATAATATTGTTTCCGCTAGTGTGTCCCATGTAAGTCTGAGTGACCATAGTCTCGTCTATGCATTCCGTAAGATCTCTATCAATCCACCCTCTAATGGGCATTCTACAATAACTTACAGGAAATTCAGCAATTTCGATTCTGCTATGTTTCGCTATGATATTTCAACACAAGATTGGGACAGTGTAAACAGTTGTGATGATCCGAACGTTATGTGGGACATTTGGAAGAATCTTTTCTTTCAATGCGTTGATAGGCACGCCCCACTGCGAACAAAACGCACTCGGGCACATAAATCACCCTGGATTACACCTCAGTTGAAAAAAAGAATGCATTATAGGGATATTCTCAAACTGAAGGCCATTCGATCTGGGAATGCATGTGACTGGTTGATATTTAAAAAATGTCGCAACGCAGTAAACAATGAAATCAAGCAAGCCAAGGAACAATACTTTAAAAGCGCGTTGCGTGAAAATGAAGGTAACTCTCCGGCGAATGACTTGGCGGATAATTAATGAACTCACTTCGAGAAAAATTCACAGCTCTACAATAAAAGAGATCAAATTGAATAACGGTAGTATTACCGATCCGCATGAACTTTCGTCTGCTTTCAATGACCATTTTTCTAGTATCGGACTGAAACTTGTCAATGCCATCCAAATGAGTGGGAGCACTCCGTCTCATCTAGATTATCTTAAGGAGACTGAACATAGATTTGAACACAAAACTACTGATTGCTCAAAAGTATTTTCTTTACTTGCTAAACTTTGTAAATCTAAAGGGACGGGATTCGTGAGTGTGGTGATCTGGTCGCAAGTTCTCTTTGTGCCATTTTTAATAGATCTATTGTAACTGGTGTTTTTCCTACAGAATGGAAATCCACGAAAGTCATTCCTTTATTTAAACAGGGAGAGCGTTCCGATTTAAATAATTATCGCCCTATTTCTATAATTCCAGTCGTAGCTAAGGTCTTTGAGCGAATCGTATACAATCAATTGTATCAATATCTAACTGAAAATAATCTAATTTCCAGTAGTCAGTCAGGGTTTCGATCACTTCACTCCACTACTACTGCCTTGCTAGAATCCACAGATAATTGGGCTTTCAACATCGATAAAGGCAACGTTAATGCAGTGGTTTTTCTAGATCTGAAGAAGGCTTTTGACACCGTCGATCACTCTATCTTGTTATCTAAATTAAAAACCTATGGTGTCGGAAGCGTTTCGTCTAACTGGTTTAAATCATATTTGGGTAATCGTATGCAAAAATGTTTTGTTAACGGTTCTCTCTCTGATAGCCAACCTCTAACTTGCGGTATTCCTCAAGGAACAATCCTTGGACCTCTTCTCTTCATACTCTATATAAATGATCTACCAAATTGTCTCGTTAATTCACATCCCAGAATGTATGCAGATGATACGCATCTGACTTTTGCCAGCAACAATATTGTGCATCTAGAAGAAAGTATGAACGATGAAGTAACTAAAATTACTAAATGGTTAATGGCAAATAAACTCACTCTTAATAAGTCAAAGACTGAGTTTATGTTGATAGGCTCAAGGCAAAGGTTGAGTACTTTTAATAGAACCCCGTCTCTTACTATCGATAGCAATTCTATAAAACAAGTTGAATTTACGAAATCTCTTGGTGTTTATATCGATGAAAATTTAACTTGGAACGTACATATCGAAAAAATGTCAAAAAAAATTGCTTCTGGTATTGGAATCCTGAAGCGAAGCAGGTCCTTTGTTCCCTTTGAAACACTGCTATGTATCTATAATGCCTTAGTTCAACCTCATTTCGATAATTATAGTGTCGTATGGAGGAACTGCAATAAATCTCTTGCCACTAAACTACAAAAACTACAAAATCGTGCTGCGCGTATTTTGACCTCTTCTCTTCTTCGGCTGCAGAGGTTTCTTTTCTAGCTATGAATGATTTAATTATGATTATAAACACACGGCATTCATGGAAAGCAGGCATTTTCTTATTGCTATTTATTTATTTATTATTTTTTTTTTCTGTCGTTTTAAGATTTTGTAATTAGTATATTTAACAATGTAATTAATGTAATTTAGAATTTACTTTAAGTCCTGGGCCCGGTTGTTCAAAAGCCGATTAACCCTAATCCAAGATTAAGAATTAACCACGGACTTTATTTCTCTATCCACAAACGTTGTTCAACGCTGATATTCTGCAGAATTTTAGATTAGAGGACGTCAATACTGAAAAGCAAAAAGCACCAAAATGAACTTTTATCCAAAACTTAAAAACTGCAACCAAAGTTTACGCTAATCCTGGATTAAGTTAATCGGCTTTCGAACAACCGGGCCCTGATGTTTTACCCGTGTATAAATAAAGTTAAATAAATAAATAAATAAATAAAAGGCATTTTTGGGTGCGTTATGGTGTTTGATGTCTGTTTAAAGTGATGTTTTTATAAGCTAGAAATAATTCATCTGTTCGGATTCCCTAGCTGAAATTTTTAACTGCCCGAAAATGTTAGGGAACAAAATGCAAGCTGAAATGAACTTTCCACGAACTTTCTAGGGAACTATTTTCTTTCCGAAAATGGTAGCTGACCTTTTTGACTGCAATTACGACCTTTCCAAAAACTTCAGGGGCTATGATTTCCCAATTTCGAATATTTTAGGCCACGTTTTAGTTACGCAAATCCGAGTGCATTCTTTAATCGACGCCGAAAGCGCAAGGCGAGTTACCCTTCACCGAACAGATATCTACCGAAACTTGTCGTTGGGTGCCCCTGGTAATTGCGCTAACTTCAATAGTTATTGCAGACAGGGAAACACGTTGACAGGATATTCGGTGTAATTTTTTGAACAGATAACCCGGACCGTGAAAACCCATGAATTTTTTTTCCATGTTGAACAATCGACCCGCAGAAAATTTGTTGTTGTTGCTGTTGTTTTTGTTTGTTTGACTGCATAAAACGAAATATTTTTCTCGAGTAGATAAATCGAGTCGTTCGAACTGGAGAAAATTTTCTCAAGCCGTGGGTCATTGACCTCGGCAGGGTTCGAACTTGCAACTGTTGGGAAACAGTTTGAGGGTTGTTATTGATAGCGCCACTGAGCCATGATATGTGTTTTGAGGGAGAATTTCGACAGGTTTAAGCGTTGACCGAGTCGGTTGTCTAAGTACAAGTGATGGTGCAATAGGTGAAAATGAACAAGGTAGCTGTTTTGTTTGCGTGGCAATTTTATGCATGGGTTAGCATCTGTTCATGAAAATGCTGTAGTTTAGCGTGCAAAATTGAATTAGAACCGGCTCGTCGCCATAGTTTGTGCGGTATGAGCATTGTTTGCCATTGTGTGCATTACGTATGAGCATTGTTTACCGTTGGTTACATGACTTTTCTTGTGTCACGTGCCATCGGTAGTCGACAGAGAAGTCGAGATTGATCGTGACAAACGTTTCCGGTTTGGTGTAAATAATGACTATTTCAAGATAACTTGGAGAAGTGTTCGCAGTTACAGTATTGTGCAAAAGTAATGCAAACGAAATTCGTGGAATCTTGCCAAATTTCG